>JAMKQA010062440.1:0-34474 GCA_024699735.1 Posidonia australis
TACAGACGCGCGCTGGTCTGCGCGCGGGCGTGTTGTGCTGGTGCACGGGACGAGCGCTGGTCTGCGCGCGGGCGTGCTGGGAAGACTGACGCGCGCTGGTCTGCACGCAGGCTGTGCACTGGCTGTGCACGGGACGGGCACTGGTCTGCGCGTGGGCGGCAGGTGCACGGGACGGGCGCTGGTCTGCGCGCGGGCTGCTGTGCACGTTCCTCCTTCCCACGTTCTAGGGTTTTCACCCACACCAATGCACGTCCCCTTCTCTTCCCCAAAACAAAAACACAAATCACAAATCCCTTTTCTCCTACTTCACCTTCGAACCTAAGCTCTGATACCACTTGTTGTGCCGAGTGGTGAAGGAGAAATCAGAATACCATCCCCTCAAGCAAGCATCCAATCCTCTACAGATGAACCTCACATGAAACCCTAGATCTGGAGAGAAGAGGGAGGAGTTCTCTCTATTCAATTGGAGTCTAAAATAGGGTTACACGAATGACCAAAAGGCGGTTACATAATTTGTGCCTTAGCTTACTTAAATACTAGGGCACCTAAATGGTCAAATGACCAAACTAACCCTGAAACAAAGACATAATTCAAGACATATTTACAACATATTTACAACATATGTGTTAAATAATCTCCTTGTATGCTATTTTTCATTAATCTGTAAAAACCAATCTAAGTAAATTAAAAAGTGTTAATTCTCTATTCACCCCCTTCTAGAGGAGCTATCCGATCCTACACAAAGTGGTCCTTACCATTGGTTGTGGTCATTTCACTGGAAACAGTGATTCTTGTGACCTTGGGTCAAGATAAGTTTTTATTGCGGTAAGGCAACATGGTGACTTGCGGAGAATCACAAGAGGAGTTAGCGGACCCATGCTTTTGTGTTGGCTACAGTAGTGGTTATGCTTTGGATCTGGTGGGGTGTTGGTCTAGAAAGCAGTTTCCCGAGACAGATAGCACCTGATTAGCTAGTTTGTTAGTGCACTCCAAATCCTTGAAGAGCTTTGTTGTGTTTTGGTAGATAGATTTCTCTTGTGCCTTGAATTTGAAAAGGTATTCCGACGAAATGAGAGATGTTACTAAGCACGAGGTGTGGAGTTTGGGGTGATTGTTGAGCATCAGAGTAACACAACGAATGCTGGTGGGAACTAGTTGCACTTGGTCACTCCTGTGTTCTATGTGTCTACCAAAGAGATTCAAGATGCTTTGAGACTCTGGAAGATACTATTTTAAGCTTGTGGTTGGAGGTTTTGTATTTTAAAGGGACCTCCTTCTAGGGATTTAGTGGAGTTTAGACTTGAGAAGATTTGAGTCCTTGGTGTCACTCTGAACCTTAATAGGACAAAATGACTTTGTGGAGCACGAATTACTCCCACTGGTCTTGTGTTTTGGGCGGCATTGCTGTACTATTTATTTGGGGTCTTGAAATAGACATCCGAGCTTGGTTATCTTATTCTTTCACCTCGAGAATTTCAAGGGCCAAATTCTTTTAAAGTGGTTAGGAGGTAACGATCCAGATTTGAAGCAGCATTTTGAGCCAAATATTTCATTGAAATTTTGGGCCATTAAACTTTTAGTCTGCTGTGTTTAATGTAAAATGTAGCTTTAGCAGTGTTTTATGCTTGAATTAGTATTTTTAGGCTTTCTTGGTATTAGACATAAAGTGTAGTGCATCTTATATTAAACGCTTGAAGGCATGTGTTAACACCTAGAATCTATAAGGGTCATGCACGTATTGATTTTGCGTACTCCCTCTATGGATTGCTACCACTTCCGCATTTTGCCCACGCGTATAGCTTGCATGGAAAATTCAGTATTTAGGACCCAAGACTGTAGCTGCATTTAAGTGGATCTATTGTTGCAACTTTGATTGGATGCTATGCTTTGGTGTTTTAACGGTGAGATGGTATGTAGACCCTTGTGGAGACCCTGAAGGTTGATTCTAGGTTGTGGCGGTCTATTGGTGAGGCTTAGTGGTTGATCTCCACTTCCTCGAGCCACTTGAGCAGTAAGTGGTTGAGTGGTTGTGGTTCTATGCCCGTGGCTTTGCATGCACATGGCAATGGGTTGGAGTTGTCGTATGGTTTCTGAGTCGATGCACAAGGTTGTTGAGTGTTAGACCTGTGGTTGTACGCACACACTCATGACCATAGACACCTACATGGGTTCTTTCTCAACTTGTGGTTATTTAAGGGCGTAGTGTGCTCGACATGCATCACTCACTTCCTCCTCCTTCCATTCCTTTCCTCCTTCCCGTTGTTCTCTTTCCTCTTCCCCTTCTTCTCTTTTAGTAGAGAGAATGATAGTGGGAGAGACAGAGAGAGATGGATAGAGAGAGAGAGGGGAGGTGGCCATCATCGACACTTGCTGTGCCATTGACCTCGTCGTTGCCTTGTGGAGAGTGAGGGAGGAGAACCAATGTAGGTAGAGGAAGAGAGGAGGGGCCGCAGGGGGTGGTGCGCTGCTTGCTGTCTTTACAACTAGGGATTGTCACTAGTGAACAAAACACACCCTTAGGCTTTTCCATCATTACCCAATTGTTGATAGGAGCATGATAGTATGGATCATGATGTTTGTGGATGCTTGGATGATTTTTGAGGATTTATGGAGCTTTAATAGCATTTAATGGCGTCGAGTGCACTGTGGCTTTTGCATTTTTTATGTATACTTTTATTGATGTTTCTTGAGCTACACGCATCCAATTGTTGTAATTCTTGTTCCAAATGATAGATCATTTCTAGATCTTCATTTTGGTATATTACTTGTGATTTTTTGATGCGTGTGGTGAGATCGGTATTGTTTTTCAACTCGTAGATGATAGTACTCGTGCACAGTACTCACGAGCTTTAGATGGTGTTTTCTTATGATTTGCTCATTGGATCCTTGTGATTTTTGTTTTAAAGTGTAGAGCTTGTCGAATTCCCTAGTTTAGTATGTTGTTTGTAATTTTTGGATAATTGATGGAATTTTGGTTGCAATTTAAGGTTGATTTATACTATTCATCTAGAGTTTGAGCTAGATGAGGAAGAAGATGATGCATTGTGCATGGGAAAATTGCACTTTAGCTCCTATTTTTGCAAAAATTGAACCTTGCTTCCTATTAGTTGTGATTAATTAATGTATTCATGAGGGAAATTGCATTTCAACCTCTCATGTTTGTGTAAATTGACCTTACTCTCTAATTGGTTTGTTTTTGGTGGCTTTTATTATGTTTAAATGTTATGTTCATCTTGTAGATGTTTATGTGATATAGGTGATTAGGGAAATGATTAGAATGATTTTAGAGAATGCCTAAAATGATTTAGCAAGGTTCCATTTATGATGTAGATGAGATAAAAAATGATATGACTTAGAATTACTAAGGTTTTCTCTTAATGGTTTAGATGAACAATAGAACTCATGATTTACCTTCGGATTAATTATTGGCTTGATTTTGGGTGTAGTGCACTGAATGAAATATTCAGTGGCATTGTTTGGGTGTTTGACATTGAGCTGGTTGTGTCTTAAGTAAGACACAAGCCGGTACGTGTTTTACACTTTGGCACTAGGATTTAGAGTTCTAGGTGTGTTTGGTGTTTGGCCTTGCAAGTTAAATGGGACTTTGAGACTGTGATTTGGCTCTTATTTTATATCTTATAGTAGACTTAATACCCAAATGGTGTCGTTACTTCTGTTTTTGGTGCTTTGCTTGGATTGTCGTAATGGGTTGAGCGAAGTACTCTAGAACTCAGACACTTCTAAGGTGTAGTTTTCTAGACTTGATAGAGGAGCTGTTTAGGTTGTGTTTTGAGATGTGATTTGAATGATTTCGAAATAGTTTTCAAAAAAAGAGTTTTCGAAAGAAAATGCATAGTTTTGTAAAGATTTTGGAAAGTGTTTTCCGATGTTTTATGCTTGTGGTGGAGACTAAGAGGTTGTAGGCAAGTGTTTGTCACATCCTTGAGGTATAATATTCCGAGATTGTCATTCACGAGGTCAAGGCTAAGGTCTACGAGTCGAGGTGTCAGTCGGTTTCGGAGGTGTGAGACTCCATTTGCCTTGGTGCTGAGACAAAAGGTACCGTCCATACCGAGTAGTATCGTGGTAGTAGACTTGGGAGGTAAAAGACTCCTATATAGTTAGGCATGATGCCCTGGTTGTTATGAATACCAAGGTATTAATAGGTGCTGATAGAGCATAGGGGGAGGCGCCTTTAAGGATTCGAGCAATGAGTTAGGATGCCAAGAGTGCGTATCCTATGGTGTTCTCTTAAGAAAGGACAACTTGCTTAGGTGGGATGAGTGACTTTCCTAGTGTGTGGTTGGCCTTTGGAGGGTTCTTTAAGTGGAGAGATGCCATGACAAACTTGCCCCTCTATAGGGTGGTTTGTTTGTAGTAGTGTAGACACCATGACAGCACCTCGGTGGATTGTTTGTGGTCAGTGTTG
This sequence comes from Posidonia australis, assembly GCA_024699735.1. Lineage (NCBI taxonomy): Eukaryota > Viridiplantae > Streptophyta > Magnoliopsida > Alismatales > Posidoniaceae > Posidonia > Posidonia australis. The sequence goes on from JAMKQA010062440.1 coordinate 4,430, forward strand.
GTTTGTTGACATCAGGCAGCACGACAAGTTTTTTTTTGTTTAGTAGTAGTTGCACTTACGTGACACTATGGTTGTGCTTGTGTGGTGATGTGTTTTGTTACACCTTGATTCAGGAAATTAGGCTCTGGTTTAGAGTTGACCATAGTTTTTGGAGTAGTGGCTTTGTGTTTTGGTCTTGCGTGATGCTATAGTAGGTGTTCTAGATGCTATAGAAAGTATACAAATACCGTTGGTTGATTGATCTGCACAAAGAGTGTGTGGGGTCAAACTGTGTGCTTTGATATGATTTTGGACTTGACTTGGTGGAAGTAGCAATTTCAAGTGTACATATAGGATTTTGAAAGGCATGCATATGATTTTGAAAGAAAAAAAGAAAAGTGGTTTTAAAGGTTTTGCTGCTTGCTGGGTAATAGTAGGTTGCCCTGTTGTTGTGTTACAGCATCTAGGTTGAGATGCTTGAGTTTAAGTACTTTTAACGTGATTATGTTTGTTTCCTTGACGTACTTGCCAAGGGGTTTGGTGTCTTTAAGTGATGTGTGTGTTGGATGATCGTTTTGAGTAATCATTTATATGTACTTTTGTCACGTCCCACAGTTTTCATAATAATTTAAAACAAATTAAATTACGGAAAAATTAAAGCTAAACAGAAGATATTAAACTACTAGGAACTTGTGTGTGTGGCTAGGAGACTTCAAATTATATGCATTACGTTAAACCTCTACATGCCTGCACCTGCAAACCAAAAACACGAGGAATACGCATGAGTGACAGAAGCCACCTAGTACGCACTCCAAGAAAATATGGCGGGAAACGAAATCATAATTAATTTTCTTTTAAATTCATTTTACAAACCATTTTCTTCTAAATCCCACAAGCCAAACCCACATCGGCCAAAACCACAAACAAAGCTCTACTAGCCTAAAACCATGAGCACGGTCTTCAATGACCAAAACCACATAGTGAGTCGCGTAGCCCGACATCAGGCAACCAAACTCTGGCCACAAGCAGTCCACCGAGGAGCGACCACGGCGTTCTACATTGCTACGGTGAAGCCATTCTGTGCAGGAGCGATCACCGTCCCACGATTCTCCCTACCTGTAGAACCCTCACAAAGCCAACCCCTCCTTGGGAAGGCTGTCCTATCTCTCAGGACGCTACCAACTACAGGACACGTGTTCCACCCGTATTGGCCACCATAGGTGTCCGCCTCCTCATGACGTCCTCCACACAAGGTGCTCAAGAGGGAGTGTCATACCTTCACACCCGATGACACCCGAGCCTTAGTGCTCACAACGACAACAGGAGTATCATATCTCCCAGTTATGCCACAAGACACCTCAACCCGCGGACCACAATCGTAGCCTCGAGACGACAGTCAAGGAGTCTCATACCTCCAGGACCCGACACCCTTCAGCCTCAGGTATCTCGGCTCCCCGTCGTCGACCAGGGAGTCGCACCCGACCACCTGGGAATATCGTCACATTCCCTAGTCCCGATGACACTGTCCCACACTGTCTCGACCTGTACACAGAAAACTAGGAAAACCATTTTCCAAATCTACTAACTCATCTCTTTCAAACCATTTTTCATATCTTTGAAAACTCATCCGAAACCTCGGTAAAACGGCACATCAAGTGTCCCAAGGGACTACCATTGATGGCCCACAATCCCATCTTAATGGGATAACACAAACCAATCTAGAAAACATTCAGAAAATCGCATTTATAAAAGCATTTGGGCCTAGATTCGGCATGCTGAGAACAAGTTCAGTATCCCAAAAATCCCTAGTTCGGTAGACCGATTTTGGTCAATCGACCAAATCAGGTCAATGGTCAACACTCTTGTCAAAATCGGTATACCAGAAATGGTTCAGTCAACCAAAATCCACTGATTCGGTCAACCATCTAAAATCAGACGATCGAATTTCTACCAGACGACCAAAACTGACATAAAAACTGCATACCGAAATGGTTCGGTATGTGGATTTCTGTGAAAAACAGAAAACGACACAAACCCTACTGTTTGAAATTGCCCAAACTGGGACATACGATCGAACCCCTCAAATAAATACCAAAAATCTTGCATAAAACATAAGATGTAAACCCTCGAGTCTACTCCAAATCCCAACAAACAAAAGCAAAATCCATTCACCATGCACCATAAATTCTCATAAATTCACAATAAATTCTATGAATGTAAATTTACCTAGATTTCATGCAATCCTATCAATTTCTACCATTTTTATGCTTTCTATTACAAGGGTTGGAGATGCGTACCTAAGAAACGCTCCAGCGATTCTCTGACTGACTCCGACGACCACGACGTCCACCGGAGCTTCCACGACTTCTGGAGCACCTGCCACGCCAACGTCGAGCCTCACGGTGCCTCTGCCTCTCTCACTTCTCTCTCCTTCCCTCGCCAACGCACGAAATAGGGGTGAGGGGTGGGGAAGGAAGGAGTGGGGAGGGAGGAGAGTGAGGGGGAAGCGAAAGGGAAGTGCGGGAGGAGAAGTGTGTGCGCTCGAGGAGGAGAAAGAGGAAGAGGAAGGCGGGCGTCGAGTGACGGAGGTGTGCGGCGCGAGCGACTTATAAAGCCCTGCGCACATAGTAGCTGACAACGTGCTCACCTATGCACCTCAGCCACCAGCACCCCGCACGAGCTCAACGACCACCACCCAACCACCAGCTACAACAACCGACCTACAACGTGGGCCCTACACGGACTCACACCCGGGCCCTACACGCACAATGCCACAATGCACAGTGCCAAACCACGCACAGGGATACGCAACAGAAGTTAGTCCAAGAGACCCAAGCCAAAAAACACAAAACCACACAAACGGGCCTCTGAAACAGTAACACCCGTCCAAGAATAAATTCATTAAAATGTAAATAATTACAAAATGAATTTTACGGGTATTACAACTTTGTTTTAGTGTTTTTCGCAGGTATATGATTAGGAGTTGTTCTTGCTAGTACACATAGGAAGGAATTACATTGTCACACATCAAGGATTTTGAGTAAGTGAGTTGTTTAGTTTTATTTCAGTTTATTTAGCTATTTATTTTTGTTGATTAAGTTTAGATTTTGTTTTATTGTTAATACTAAAAAGATAAAGATAAAAGTGTAATTAGGTTTAAGAGGTAGCGACTCAAGGGTTGTTACAGTTTTCTTGTAGTTATGGGGTATGTGTTGGGTGACCTTTTTAGTAGTCACCCACGTGTATTTATTTTGTATTTTGCAGTGCAGATTAGTTATTGGTTTGCTTACTAGTGCATATAGAGGAGTCACTTAGTTACACATCAAAAGTCTTGGATCGATATTTTGCTCTATATTTATTAGTTATGTTATAGCATTTAAATTTTCTATTTGAATTTAGTTTGAGTATTATGATAAAAATAATAATAATATGTGAATTTATTAAGAGAGTGACAACTAGGGTCATTACAATTAACATGCCTATTTAGATTACCATTGCCTCTACTCCTAGGAAAACTAAAGACTTTACCACAATAACTACAAGTACGTTTTTCACTATCATCTTTATCTTGTGTTAATGTTTCCAATAATTACAAGTACATTTTTAATTACGAGTACACTTTTCTTTCCTAGCCTTATTACTAGCCGTGGATTGGGTAGGCGAAGTTAAAGCATCAATTGACTCTTGGAATGGGAAATAATTTTGGTTTGGTGAATCGGTGATTATAAGTAATTAAAAAAACTAAGAAAATAAAATAATAAATTAAAAAATTGAGAAAAATTAGTAGAGAAATTGAAAGAGTTAGAAGTAAAGAAATTCGAGATGATAGCAGTGAAGTGGAGGCAGAGTCGAGCGGAGGTGGAGTCAAGCAAAGGCATAGTCGAGTAGAGACAGAGGCAAAATCGAGTGAAGGTGAAGTCTAATGGAAATGGAGCCAAGTGGAAACCGATTTGAGAGCTTGAGAAGTTGACAGTTTAGAGAAATGATGGAAGGTAGAGACTATGGTGAGAGAATAAAGAGATTAAGAGAAGTGTGTGAAAAAATAAGGAGGATATTTATAGGTATTTGAGTGGAGAAGAGAGAGTGTTCAAAATTAAAAGAAAAAAAAAACAACTGAATCCAACCATGTTCTGCTGCTGGGTCGGGCTCAGGCTTGGCATGCTGGGTCAATCCTGGGTCTGGGTCCGACGCAGCCTGGGCCCGTTGCGGGCTAGGGCCAGGAACCTGGACTCTCAGGCCCAGCTTGTCCAGCCACTGTTCAAGGTTTAGGCCCAGCTTGCCTCTACAATCAGGTTGAGACAAAATCCCATTTCCCCCATTCGACATGTTTTTTAATCTCCACCAAAACAAATATAACGGCTGGGCAGAGACGCAAACACCTCATCCTTCCTTCCCTCCTTTCTCCTAATGATGTCGGGAGCTCTCACGCCCAATTACGTCGTCGTCTCGTGCAACTTCCCTTCTCTCCGACGTCCAAGCCCTACCACTAGACTAGTTCTCTCCTCCTCTCTTCTTCCTACCCCTCCTCCACCACATCTCCTCCACCTCCGCCCTCCGCTTCTCCCCCTCCTCCACAGGCATGGCCAGCTTCTGCTCGTCGTCCGCCATTGCAACTCGAGTGACACTACTAGTCCCGGTGACCCGGTCGCGGAAGAGCAAGAACTGAACACAGCTCATGTTGACGACGGTGGTGGTGGAAGCGTAAGTGATTGGGCCACTTCCGTCCTTCTTTTAGGGTTCTATGCCGCGGTTATGTACTACGTCACTCAGCTCTCTCCCGACCAGACCCCGGTATTCGTCTTTCCATTTTTCTTCTTCTTATGAGCCTTCGATGATGCCAATGTGACTCCATTTGTTCTCACATGCTTGTGAAGAGTACGCTTTTGTTTTAGTTTTTGGGGCAGAAAAGGTCTGTGAGTTGATTTGGGTATTTGGGTACATGTGCAATCTATTGGTCTATGGACATGCAAACTGAGGAAGAAAAAAAAAACTCAACAATCAAATGTTCAGCTGGAGTAGATTTTGGAGAGGCAGAGCTTTGAGTCTTTCCTAAACAGTAAACTTTTCTTGTATTACTACAGTATCTGTTATCTCGTTGGTATAGATGATTTAGAAGTCTTTTAATTTGTTGCTTGCTTTTCTTCTAGCACCAAAGTCTACTCATGCACTTTCAGCAAAAATTGTGTCGACATCTACCCTTGAAAGTAAATTCCTAAATCCTCTGAGCTTCTTGTTGCTCCAATGTAATCAGACCATCTCAAACATTATCTATTCCTTTCGCTATGTCTTCATGTCTTACACATGAATACTTGTCAAATTTAGACAAGCACTTGGCAGTGGCTTAGGAAATGGACTGCTTTGAAAGCAAGCTCCTAAATGTAGCAACATGCCTGTGCATAAGTTTTTGGCATATGTTTGGAGATAAATATGGTTGAACAAATAAGTATGAAAAATCGAGTGTCTTAAACTTACACAAAGATATATAACATTTATTGAATTTTGATGATAATGTTGTAATGGATACAAGTATACAATTTGTTTGCGTGCATAAACTTGTGCTCTTTGCTGTACTTTTACAAATTAAAAAAAATGCAAAACCAGTGCATGACAGCCGCACAGTAGTGGTGTATTAGGAAGGTTCCATATGCATGCAGCCTTTTCCCATGTGGAAATACCGTTTCTGTGTCTCAAACCTATGAGAACTAAGTTAAAATGGAGCAAACGTATCTCAAAGATCACCCTCAGGAAGTAGTACTGCTTTATTATAAATTTTATCTATGCATGTCTGAGACCGCAGGCATCATTAGAAATTGTAGAACTAGAAGATCAATTTGATTATAAAAGAAAGGGATGCCAGTTAGTTTGAGAGACTTGGAGACAGTTATAGTTAATCAATTCATTGCCAATCATGTCATTGTAAATACTTTTTTTTGAGCAATCGAAAATGGAAATTTTATTTCAAAAACCAAAGAGAAAACAAACAAAAAACAGTCTTATCAAGAGGATAAGAGCTGGCTACAACTGGAAAAAAACAACATAAAAGAAAGAAACAACAAAAACACCCAAGAGGCCAACAAACAAGAAAGAAACTACAATCACAATGCAACTAGGACCCCCAACCAGGCTGCTATAGTCTCATCCATCTCAACCTCTCCGCCATAATAATTTAACCACTCAATAATCGATCTGAACACGCCTTCCTTCCATTCCCATGGTGTAGTGGATGTTCCTATAAAAATTTGCTTATTATGCTCTAACCATTGACCCCACTATAATGCATGCAGTATCAATCTCCAAATCACTTCTTTTCTTCCCCCCCAAACACCTGTAGAAGCAATCAAGCGAGATACTAAGTGCAATATCCAAACCAACTAGGTTCAACCACCAAGCAACACTTGATGTACAACCAAAGAAAATGTGCCACCAATCTTCTTCCTCACTGTACCATAAGGAGCATCTACTAGCAAGCTGAAAACCTATCATTTTAAAGCCAATTCCATCAAAACTCTCTCATGAAATAGCTGTCAAGTAAAAAATTGACCTTTGGTTGGAACATGATAGTTCCAAATAAACTTTGAGCTTGCAATCCATTCGAGGCTTCTTGCAATAATCTGGAAAAGAGATTTGATAGAAAAAGCACCTTTCTCATCTGAAAAAACACCTTTCTTACCCTACTGCCACTAAAGGTCTAAATGTCGGTTTCGTGTTGGACTTCGGTCCAACAAAAATAGGAAACATGTCGGATATTGGTGGAAATGTCTAAGGAAATACGGTAAATTTACGGAAGTCTATGGAAATAGTTAAAAAACTTTGAATTTGATTTGAAACTCTAGGATAAGCTGTAAGTAATAATCTACATTTAAAATTACTTAGATCAACTTTCTAAACATATATCATATTGAAATACATAATAATTTACATTGAAACTCTAGGATAAGCTAAAGTAAGCAATAATCTACATTTATATTTTATTGATTTTTTATTTACTATTTTTTAATAACTTTATAGAATTTTTAGGTTGGATTTTATCTTTATTAGGTTAGATCTATATAATATCAAGTTTTTAACATTAAAATACAAAAAAATTGAAAAAAGATATTATATACAAAAACCTAAGATCTATGTATTTTTATAGTATATTTATGTAGTATACCTAAGATCTACATCAAAACAAAAGATGTAAGTGTTAATACCTAAAATCTAAGTGCAATATGTAAATCTACATGAAATAAAAGCAAAACCCAAAAAAAAAAGCATGGAATATTGCAAAAGAAGTGGGAGGAGAGAGCTTCAAGTTTTCAATAGAGAAAAATCTTCACCCGTGTAGAGAATCTGTGCACTTAGAGAAAAGTTTTCAATAATAGAGAAAAATCTTCAACAAAGGAGAGAGCTTTAAGCATTCAACAATGGAGAAAAATCTTTACTAGTGTAGAGAGTAGAGAACCTGTGCCTTAAAGATTATTACTGTAGCAATAGACAATAGAGAAGAATAGTAGAATACTTAGAATTGTGAAGGAGACAACAAGAAAAAGAAGCAGCCTATGACACCCGTGTCCGCATAGAAAAATAGGCGTGTCAGATGACACACATTTTCAAAGTTTTGAAAATACCAAGTTTCCACCGACATGCTTGACATACACAACATGCCTCTGATGTTTCAACCGAAATCTAGTAATTCTTGATTTACCTATCAAGTTTCCCTATTTTGTAATATCGATACGTGTCGGTGAAACTTTGCCGACACGTGTCAATTTTTGGAACCATACTGCCACTTGCTTGAGTCCTGGTTGAAAGAGATAATTGAGGAACGACGGGAATCTAGAAGCGACAATAGCAAAATGAAATTTGAATTTTTTTACATCATGAAGATCCTTTCTAAATTGAGCATTTCAAACGATCCTGACTTCAGAATGCTCAAACCACTCTTGGATGCTCGCAAAAGGGGCGACTGCATTACGAAATAGAGTAGGGAAGGACACCTTCATCTTAGCAACACCTATCCACGTATCCTCCCAGAATTGAACCTAATTCCCACAACCAACCTCCATCACTATCCTACAACTCATCACCTCATTCACTTCTAAAATACCCGTCTAAACCCAAGACATCCTACTTGTATGCTTCCCCACTGTACCCATCATTCTGCCTTTGTGCCATTTTCCCACTATAACACGTTGTCACAAGCAATAAGTCTCTTCGCAACCCTGACTCAGTTGCCACAACCACTTCCCAAGCAATGCCGAACTAAAAGAACGAAAATCTCGTAGACCAACACCACCCTCCAGCTGAGACCAACAAACTTTATATTCCAAGCTATCAAATGAAAACCATTGGGATTCTTCTTGCCTCCTTTCTACAAAAATCTACAAATATAGGAATGCAAAAGATTTACAGATAATAAATAGGGAGATTCGAAATCACAGAAGAAATCAAAGTGACTTTGCTGCCAAAAGATATAAAATTTCCTGCCTAACCAGGTCATTGTAGATACAATTCTAGAGGACTTCAATTTTGGAAAAGGCCTTCTAGATTCTTGGTAGGTTTTGTAGGAGATGCATCAATTCCTTTTTTTTTTTAAAATTTACACATAATTACACAATTGGAATCCTAGTTTCTGAAGACCACATATGTCAATGTTGCTGAAATATAAACCTCAAGTTTAAGTCAGTTTAGAGAGTATGCTTGATTACTATACTAGTTGCTTGTTTTTGATGATTGACATGGTTATTCCATATATATCTTGATTTAGCTTCATTGATTTGATTGGACAGTTGCAACAGAAAATATGACTGAAAAATATTAGAAAGTTATGTGCAAATTGTGAAATTAGTTATACCACCAATCATTAGTCATAGATATGGCTGTATACCATAATGTGTTGAACAGTGGGTACCAAGGCATGGTTTAATAGTTTGTAGTTGAAATTGTTATTTCATTTAGCTTGTTGGATTGGATGCTTGATCTAACAAGTACTGTCATATAAGAAATTCTTTTGCCTTTCATTTATGGTTGGGATGGTGGTTTAAGATTATCAGACATCTTCATGTGAAAGTTGGATTACTTATTTGATCCGACCCAAAAACTGAGATTTATTTCTCCCTTAAGTGGTTGTTAGTGGGCCTTGTGCAATAGAAAATGCTGTACACATGCTAAATTGCTTCAACTTATTTTATTTGTAGATCTAGAGGTATAGTGGTGCAAAATTTCAACTTTTCAGACATTCTTACATGAGAAATGAATGATGGTTATAGGACTTACCACTTGAAGAAAGTAATTTTTTTCCTTTCCCTGTTTCTCAATATTTTTGATGCTTTCTCTAGTCCTCTTTTTCCTTAATGGTAAAAACTTGCTCAGTCCAGGGATATGTATTTTGTTCAAAAGCTTTTGAATATTAAAGGAGATGATGACTTCCGAATGAATGAAGTGCTTGTGGCCTTGTGGTACATTATGGGTTTATGGCCCTTGTTATACAGCATGTTGCTGCTTCCATGTGGCAGAAGGTAATGGCAAACCCTAATGAACATGAGTTTTTTGATGTTTGATTTTTCCTTGCTGTAAGGAAACTAAGCTTCATATAGATCACTTAATTGTGTTATTGTGATGTTCATTGAAATCTTATGTTGCAAAAAGTCAACAATGCAACGTTAGCTGAAGTCTCTTACATGCTCATTTTTGTTAGATTTAATTAGTATAGAATAGTTGTTTGTTTTTTGCATATTTATGGTGAATTGGTATTGATTAAATGCTATATGGTAGTTAGACTCAAAAGAAATTATCTGGCCAAGTGTCGAGGGTTGTAAATATGTATGGCGCTAAATGTTAGTGTTAAGTTTTATAGGGTATTTGGATATCCACTTAAGATCCACTTATTGTACTACCCTATATATATGTACTTTTTAACCTTAATAGAAAGTTTATTGTTTTCTCCTAAACACACATAGTACCAAAGTTCAGGGAGAAACCTTAGCTTTTCCACCACCTAGCACCCATTTCCGGCCACCTCCGCCTCCGGCCACCTTTGTCGACCTTCCAATCGTCGGAATCTCGTCGATAGCCCTGCAGGAAGCCACATTTGTCGCCGTTCTGCTCTGCTCCAGCCTCCGACGCCTCTGCTCAGCCCTGTCGGAGCTTGCCTAACCTCCGACGGCCCTCTTCCTAGCCACCGACCCTTGGGTCAACCTTCGGTGGCCCTTTTTTCTGCCGTCGGCCCTTGGTAAGCCCTCACCACTCTCGGCAGGCCCTCCTAAGGTCTGTTCGGTGAGTTTACAGGGGCGTCAACCCCTCTTCTTCTTGTGACGGCTCTCGTCGTTGCCCCCTATGCACATTCGTATGTAAACAGAGTATCGAAGATCAACTCTACTACCACCAATGAGGATTCGATGGCCTTACTACTACTGTATGTTACATATCTCTAGCGTATTCCTTGTTTCCTTGCTACTACTGCTTGTGATTTGTATTCTTTGTCTGTATTTAGATTATTGGAGACACCTGTTATTGAATTTCGGTCTCATTTAAGATCTTATTTCTTACATTCGCCATGGCTTTTCACGAATCTCTTGTCAAGAATTTGAGTGGTACTTCAGAAAAACTGAATGGGAAGAATTATCTACTATAGTCACAGAATTTTGAAACTTTTTTAGCTGCACACCGCAAACTCAAGCATCTGACCTAGTCTCCTCTGGATGCAAAGGATAACACGTATGAATATGAGTTTGTCGATGACTCAGTCATTGTCTCTTGGATGGTGAATAGCATGGAACCCACAATTGCCTGTAGTGTTATGGTTCTTCGTCTTGCCAAGAAAATCTAGGACACTCTCAAACAGATGTATGGTTATAAGAAAAACATTTCTCGGGTTTATGAGGTATACGAGCGAATCTTTACCTTGAAAATGGGCGATAGTTCAGTCTAGGATCACTTTGAAGCGCTTCGTGCATTTTTAGACGAACTTGATCACTTACCTCTGATATTACTACCCTGCGTCGATATAGAGAGGAGCTTGTTGTAGCTGCCTATCTTTCTGGACTGACCTTGAATATCTCCTCTCAGATACGAGGTCAGATTCTTGGTGTTGATTCTACTCTGAGTTTGGAAAGCACATTTGCCAATCTTACGTGTCTCTACAGGTGTGCCTGCTACTACTATCCCCACTGTTGATCATTCTGTCATGACTGTTTATGGTCGTAGTCGTAATTCTGGTAGAGAAGGCCGAGGATGAGGTGATATTAGAGATTAGATTTCCTGTGAGCATTGTGGTCGTACCAACCATAGGTCAGACAGATGTTGGGAAAAGTTTGGTAAGCCAGACTGGGCACAAGCTTCTATAGAGGTGACTTAGATGCTTGTAGATGCTCGTTTCACTAGTGTTCAGTCAGTGACTCTATCTCAGGAGGAGTATGTACAGTTCTTTTAGTACAGAGAGACTTAGTCTACACCTGCTGTTGCATCTCATGCCACTACTTTTACCTCAGGTACATCTGGTTTAGTTGCCTCTAGGGACAGTTCCTGGATCATTGATTCACGAGCATCCTCTCACGTGACAGGTAACCGTGACCTTTATTCTTGCTTCTCTAAGTTACCTAACATTAGGTCTGTCTCTATAGTTGATGGTTGGACCTGTAAGGTAATTAGGCAAGGTTTTGTTTGTACTACGTCCTAGTTAACCTTAGATAAAGTTCTTTTTGTACTAGAATTTTCTGTAAATCTTTTGTCCATTAGCTCCATTACCAAACAATTAAACTGTTGTGTGACGTTTTTCCCTTTTCACTGTACCTTTTAGGATTTGTAGACAGGGAAGAGGATTGGCTTGGGGCATGACAAAGGCCAAGGAGTTTACCTGTTAGTTACTCTTGCTTCCACAGATGATTCATCCCTCACATGGCATTGTCGGTTGGGCCATCCTGCTCATCAGAAACTTCAACAGGCTCTACTTTGGTTGTTTGTGTCTTCTTTTCAGTGTGAGCCTTGTGAATAAGGTAAGCTCCATTCTGCTACCTTTTGAGGTCTACGTCTAGTTAGGAGTAAGCGTTTTTTTGATTCAACCTACTGTGATGTTTGAGATCCAGTCAGAACTTCTTCAGTGTCTAGCTATAGATATTATATTGTGAATAAGGTAAGCACCATTTTTCTCGTGTGTCTTGGGTCTATCTGTTGAAGGATAGAGTCGGTGTACTTGAAACAAATAAGAATTTTTTCATAAAAATAAAGAATTAGTTTTCTATTTATCCTAAAGCTTTTCGCATTGACAATGCTTTAGAATTCACTCAAACAAGTCTTCGACAATACTGTGAATCTTTGGGTGTGTTGTAGCAAATCTCTTGTCCTCATACATTCCAATAAAATGGAGTTGCAGAGTGTAAACATTGACACATACTTGATGCTGTTCTCACTGTTGTGTATCTCATTAATCGCATGCCGTCTACACCACTTGGTGGGGATATTCCATTGCATAGGCTTTATCCTAGTGTTGATCTCTTTCTTTTTACTCCAAGGGTATTTAGCGGTGTTGCTTTTGTCGAGGACATGACTCCCAACCTGGACAAACTTGCTCCAAGGTCTATTCAGTGTGTGTTTGTTGGTTATTCTCGTATTCAGCGTGACTATCGTTGTTATCTTCTAGTTACCAGAAAATACATTGTTTCTGCTGATGTCACATTCTTTGAGAGTTAAAGCTTCTTTGATAGTACCTTTCCTATTTCTGATAGTATTCCATTACCATTGGTGGTTGAGATTGGAGAGATGAATGTTACTGATGCTCCTATTGTAGAAATAGAGGTATTTGGCACCTTGCAGGTATATCGACGACGGTCACGTCCTTTTAGTACCAATCCCTCTTCATTCTCTACAGATCTGTCACCTGCTGACCTTGATTTGCTAATTGCTATCAGGAAAGGTACACGTATTTCATTTACTGCACATCCTATATCCCACTTTGTAAGTTATAAGCGACTTCATCCTTCTTTTCGTGTATTTGCTTTGTCTATTTCTTCTGAGTTCATTTCCAGGAACTACCAGGAGACAAGCCTAGTATTTCAGTGGAAAGTAGCTATAAATGATGAAATGCAGGCACTAAGATCTTGTGGGATGTGGACACTAGTATCTAGACTAAAGTAAACCAATGTTGTCATTTGTAGATGGGTGTTTGCTATAAAGTACAAGGCAGATGGTACGGTGGACCGATACAAAGCTCGATTAGTTGTCAGGGGATTCACACAGGAATATGACATTGATTACACTAAGACCTTTTCTCCTGTTGCCAAATTAAACTCCATCAGGGTCATTTTGTCAGTGGCTATAAATAACTTCTGGAACTTATGCCAATTAGACGTCAAAAATGCTTTTCTATATGGTGATCTGTCTGAGCTAGTGTATATGGAACACCCTCTAGGCTATGTTGCTCAGAGGGAGAATCACATATGTCTACTCAGGAGAGCAATTTATGGGCTGAAACAGAGTCCACGAGCTTGGTTTGAGAAGTTCAGCGGTATTATATCTACTTGTGGTTTCCGCCGCTGTGTGGTGGATCACTCTGTTTTCTACAGGCGAACAAAGGATGGTTGTGTCCTGTTAGTTGTCTATATGGACGATATCTTGGTAATAGGGAGTGATACTATTGGTATTTAGGGGACAAAAGATTATTTGTAGAAGTGCTTTGTCACCAAAGACATAGGCAGACTTAAGTATTTCTTAGATATTAAGTTTACATTTGCTAGAGACAGGATGGTTCTATCGTAAAGAAAGTATGTTATAGATCTCTTGCAGGAGACTGGACTTTTGGGGTTCAAGATATACTTGTCTTAAGAGTGAGAGTGTAGGTTATATTGCTAGACATTTAAAAAAATGTATACCTGCCCATAAAAAAGATGATAATACAGACTTAAGATAATCTAAATTGCATGTTGATTCAAGTGGAATAGTTAATTGGAAATATAATGCAGAAGAAGTAAAATATAGTGTAACAAAATTTATAGTACAAGATGAATAATTGTTTAATTGTTTTGAAAATAAAAGTTTTGAAAGTTATGTACAAAATTATTTAAACCCACAATTTAAAGGTCATTTTAGAAATACTACTAAAAATATAATTTATAAAACATTTAGAAAAGATAAAGAAATTTTAATTGGAATGCTTTATAGTTTATTATGTAAAATATCATTAACTTGTGATGTTTGGATAAGAACTGCACATTAGATAGACATAAAATGAAATTTGCAAAAAATATTAATTGCTTTTAAACTTTTTGATTATTCACACATTGGAAAAGCAATAGGAAATATCATAGAAGATATTATTAAAGAATTTAAAATATATAATAAAATTAATATAATATCTTTTGATAATGCTTCTAATAATAATGTTGTAGTAGGAATATTACAAAGAAATTTAAAATCTGTATTAAATGGTGATTTAATTCATTGTAAGTGTTGTTGTCTTATTTTAAATTTAATTGTACAATAATGTATAGATTGTATTAGGCCTTCTATAGAAAAAATAAGAGTAGCTATATTATTTATTCAAATATAAGGTAAAAGATTTTAAGAATTTAGATATTATGTGTAGGATAAGGCTTAAAAACTAAAAAATTTAAATTGAATCTTCAACATAGATGGAATTCAATATATGATATGTTAACTTCATGTTTAACTTATAGTAATGTAATTACAGTATATTATAATTTAAGATCTAATTATTTAATAAATGAAGAAGATTGGCATAATGTTAGCTTAATTCATACATTTTTAGAATCTTTTTATACTATAACTAATCAATTATCTAGCCAATATTATCCTACTAGTTCTCTAATTTTAGTTAATTTATTTAATATTACAAATGCTTTTCAATAATATAGAGAATTTGTAAAATTTGAATACATTATTCAAATAATGGAAGGAAAATATAATAGGTATTGGGACGAACCTTCTAATGTGGACATACTTAGCTTTAATCATGTATCCTAGGCGTAGATTAGTTAATTACATGATACTTATAGATGATATTTTTAGTAATATAAATCAAAATGAAAAAATAGATAGATGTAATAATAAAATTAAAGAAATTTTATATACTTTATTCGAAGAATATGTTAATAATTTTGGTGAAAGTAGTTCTAATGTACATACATCTAATTTTATAGAATCACGTAGTAGTAGTAATAGTAGCAGCAGCAGCAGCAGCAGCAGTAATAGTAGTAGTAGTAGTAGTAGCAGCAACAGTAGCAGTAGCAGTTCATTTTGGAGTAGATTAAATAAGAAAAAAAGGAAAATATGTAAAATCAACAACTAATAATGAATTAGAAAATTATTTAGAATGTGAGTTTACATTTAGTGATATTGAAATAGATAACTTAGATGTATTAAAGTGGTGATCTAGTATTACTATTAAGTTTCCTATAATTTCTAAAATAGCTAAAGATTTACTAACGATTTCGAAGTCTACTGTGATCTACTGCGTTAATTAACTACTGTAGTTTTGGTTGCCAAGCTTTCCAGTGGGGTTGGGAGTTCGAGTCTCCTAAACGTACTGCTGGAAGAGTTTGGAGTTGAAGTCCTTGGGACTATGTTGGTTACACTGTAAAGTCTGGAATTTGAGTTCCTGGGATATCTGGGCGTGGTGGTGTTGATTGGATTTAAAGTTAGAGTCTCCAGATTTTTAGACACCAAGGGGCGTCGATGGATGCATTCCGTGCTGTATGGTATATAGATATATTGAGGGACTAAGTTTTTAAGGTGGTTGGACTCTTACACGGGACAGTCTTCCACGGTAGTGCAGTAGGGATCGAGGTTTGAGTCTTTGGTGACTGCTTTTGAATGGTTGATCGCCTATAGTTAGGGTAATTTGACAAATTTTCGTGTTGAGTGTGTGAATTGTGGTTTTGAGATAATTTTAGTTGTGGTTTGGTTATTCGAAAATGCAGAAATGGATTCAAAAATGTATATGATTTAAAGAAAGTAAAGGTTAAGGCTTTGAAAGGCATGATTTGAGAAATGAATTTTTAAAATGAATTATAGTTGTGTTTTGCGATTCTGGTGTTTCTTTATGGTATGATTTTTGTACTGCTATGGATGACAGCTGTGTATCTTTTGATAGTTGTTGTTGGCAATCCTAGTTTGTGGTTTCCTCGTGGTTTTTTATTTTGATTTTGATGGAGACGTATTAGGTGACAATGGATGACACTCATGTGTTTTCTTTAAGGCTTTTGTACAGGTGTAAATTAATGAAGTTGCAGTCCAATGATAAAACACATAGTTGGAGTCATATAGTCGTACATCATAGGTCCTGAATAGTGATAATAGTTTTTGTTAATTATTAACTTAGTAATTTTCATTTCTAGCATTCTTGTTTAATTAATTAGTTAATATTTGCTTGAGTAGTGTTGGTGCTAGTTTGTCGCATTGGGGCTAGAATTCTGTATTTCAGCATTGCCCACAATGAGCATTGATGGGTGTTTTGTGTGCTAGTTGTTTGGGTTCATTTCGGATTTTAGATTTTTAAGGATCTCTCGATGCTAGGAGAAGTTAATTCTTGTTGCTATTGGAGTGTGAAGGATGAGGTTGCCTCTTTGAGTTTTTTGACTCTCAAGTTTGGTGATGGGATAAGGATCATTTGGATCTTTGTTTAAAATCAATACAGGGAGTGACGTGAAGATTGGTTGCCACAACTTTCAGGAGATTCAGAATCATCTGGTAAAATGCAGATTTTTGCTTAGCAGTTATTCCATGGTGGGGTACTTACATAAGTGACACCCAAACATAGGGTGTAGCATTTGCTAGCCAGTGTGTTTTGCTGAGGTTACGGAGGACATTCATCTGTTCTTCTTTTTCTCCACTGCAAGGCACTTGTGGACCCCTTTGACATGGAAGTTGATATAAAATGTGTGGTGGTGAGTCAAGCGCTTTCAGTGGTTGGATGGATAGGTGTTGGGCTGCAATTCCTCATGCAATTTTGTGTTTTCTAGGGAATGTCTGTTGAAATTGATGTTCTTCATGAAAGAGTTATCCACTCGATCATGGAGTGAATCCTTGCTGCAGGCTGCAACATTGGGGGAAGAAATCTGATTGCTCTGATAGGGAGTTGATTTTGACTCTTTGTATCATTTACCTCATAGCATTTGTTGCTTTGCTTCTTTTTCTTGTTTGGGGTCTGGGGATTTTTGTTTTTGTTTTTGATTACTCTGGTGCTGCACCTACTGTTATTCTGTTGCTTGAAATTTTCAATAAAATGCATTTTTGTTTGCTCAAAGAATTACTTGTACACCTTTTTTGCATTGTGCCTTCTAGACAGGATTGCAAGTGATGTTAACTACTGGATTACAGTTTGATGGTGTGATGTTCTAATACATTGTTAAGATTATGCTTCCTCTTTATGAAGTTGTTATTTTGCATTCTTACATTCATAATGAATTGTTTTATCCCTTAATGATTTTGATATATTTGTGGTAGGATAGTTTTCTTCTCAGGCTAATAAAATAATACACAAAACTCTTCCTTTTAGTCCTGCTTCACAATCACCATGTGATGCATGTTTAGGTTAATATAGGAATACCAATGGCCGACCGTAACACTTCAGATGTTTATGTGATGAATTCATTAATGCAGCTCAAGAAGCAAAATTCCTCTTTGGCCATTCCTTGTGGTTTCATTCTTTGCTGGGGCTTATGGTTTGATTCCATACTTTATTCTTTGGAGCCCACCACCACCACCTGTAAATGAAGAAGAGATTGAAAAATGGCCGTTGAATTTCCTTGAATCTAAGATAACTGCAGGGGTAAGCATTGCAATTCTAAAATTATATTTCATTGCTGATGATTGTAAACAATAAATAATGATCTTTATAATTCTAATGTTTGTAATGGAGCTAGAATTTTAATTCAGCTGGTTGACTGAATAGTTAGACCAGTGGTCAACTAGTGACCACTTCTCCTTTTTGCTATTTTGTCATGTTATTGGTAAAGAATACTCAACGTGTATGTGGTACATCTGACATTGTGATTCTTTTAAGAATACCCAAAAAACTATACAAAGATAGATATCATTCCACGTGTAGATGCTACAGTGATACAACATAAGAAAAAATGGATAAATTGCAACATCAGGCTAACCACTTGACATTAGAAATTCATTAATAAATATTAATATACTACTAGATATATGTACTGCTTTCTTTAGTTCTTGTCACTTCATCCTTTTGTCATGTTCTACTCTTAGCAGAGAAAATTGGAGGTGGTTGATAATTGGAAGAGAAAAACACCGATTGAAAGAAGACAGGAAAGAGAAATACCTGCAGTTCTTTCTTGACTATTATGGTCAACCGACTTTTAGGATTTTGTACCCTCTACTAGAATCTTCTTAACCGTTAACTGGTAACAAACTACATGGCAATTAACCTGTTTGATAGAAATAATGTCTAGTCACTCAGGACTAGTTGGTCTATGCCTGACTCGTGTAGTGAAAACATTGTAATGGAGATTGGAAACTGGAGGGTAGTCTGAGGCTCATGGAATTATGTTAATCCCTTGGTGTTGCATTTTACTAATCATCTAGATCTATAATTGGTATTTATTATGGATTAATCCAGACTAGTTAATTTATAAATTCCAAGAGTACATTTGCCAATGCTCTCTTCCCAGTTCCCATACAACTCCCTCGTGTGCATTGTTGGTTTTGATTCATGATTTAGAAAGGACACAATTTGAACTGAAATTTTTTATGTTTTCTTTTCATACTATTTATTAACTATAGCTGTTATATTTTACTTCTACTACAACACTACAACTACATGGGGTGAATAGAGAAGTTGATGCTGCATACATCAATATCATGAATTGTGATACCATGACAAGCTTTGACAGAAACTTATTCAGCTAATTCCTCATGCTGGGTGCTAGAGGCTTGGGCTCCTTTGGAATAAGATGGTTTTAGAAATGAGGCTATTTTGTTGGGTCCTTACGTAGTATTTTGTTCAGCTTTTGGGAAGACAACCTCTGCAAACTAGTGCTTCTATGGAAAAGCTAGGTTCCCACAGCTTTTGATCTTGTGTACAAAAGGGTAGTTTTTTTACTTCTGTACAGATGACTTTTTTTCCCAGTCACAGTTTTACCATTTGGTTCTAAAAGCAGAAGTTGGGGGTTAGTGGTGAAGGGTTGTATTTTTTAATGAGAGCTTGCACTGTTGCTTTCTCTTATTTAACACGACCTTTCTTGGTCTATGGACTCCTGGTTTAGTTTTTGGATTGTTCATAAGTATGGAAGCCTATCCTTTATAAAAAATAAAGCCAACAATATTAGAAGTGTTAAGTTTGTTAAATCAGCATCACCACCATAAAATTTAGAATTTGACGTAGAACCAAACACAGGCATCAAACACATCAGCCAAAAACATAAATAGAGACACAAAACTTAAAAAAGTTAGAAAATGTTTTATCTTGCTGAATCATTTTGCAATGAACTAAAATCCCCTTAATCCTAGTACCAAATCCATACTCCCCATGAATCCTCTCATATCCTCTATTATGCTTCCAGATATGTCTATTTGAATGCCCTCCCATAAAGTTTTTCTCCATTACACAACCCTTGAATGAACCTGTCTATATCTTCCAATTTTTTTAGTAATTGGTCTATTCCTATTTGGGGTGCATTAGTGCTAATAATATTAATTATTTCTTCTCCTATTACAAGTTTTATCATTATTATTTTATCTTCTTCACATTTACAGCTTCACCTTATAGATCCTTATCGACAATTATTTCAATATCCATTTAGCTCATCTTTTAGATATGGTTCAAATATACAGATGAAAATTATTTATTAACTATACTATAAGTCAGAAAGAGCTTGTTTGGTTTTGAATAC
Organism: Posidonia australis; assembly: GCA_024699735.1. NCBI lineage: Eukaryota > Viridiplantae > Streptophyta > Magnoliopsida > Alismatales > Posidoniaceae > Posidonia > Posidonia australis. The sequence continues at coordinate 24,256 of JAMKQA010062440.1, forward strand.
TGATAACAGTAAGTTTCAAGCTTTTGATGTGAACTATGGTCAATGTTAATTCCAACTTCACTGTGTATACTAAAAATGAGATCAATCATATTCAAACATATGGCAAATACTGATTGCGCCCTTTAAGTTGTGTACTTCTTAGATTCATCTTGCCTTTTGAAAAAATATCTTAGCACATGGATTGACTTAGTATTATCAATTTTGTTCAGAGGTGGTTTCATTCACATGAGTCAGCTTATCATATATGAGATAATGTCCCATCAAAATATCACTGCCTTTGCTCATTGAGATAATGTCCCGTCAAAATATATGCAGGTTATATTCACTTCAGGGTTAGGCTTGTTCATATATGCCAGCTTAGCTAGTGGCGATGTTTGGAAGGAATTCTACCAGTATTTCAGAGAAAGCAGGCTTGTAAGTGACTGTAATATTTTACCCTTCATTTGGCTAGTAGCACTAAGCTCAATGTTTGGCTTTATGGTTGTTCTATATGCTCAGGTTCTAAGAAATTATTAAATTTGCATCCTTTGGATAATTATGCAGCTGTGTAGCTATTTTCTGTGTGACTTCTTTTATTTGCCATTCATGCAGGTTCATGTCACCTCACTTGATTTTTCATTGCTGTCAGCTTTTTCTGCTTTCTGGGTTTACAATGACATGACTGCAAGGAGATGGTAAGACGAAACGTATTATCTTTGACTGCTAAAATACATTTCTTCTTAATAATCATAGTCTACTGAAGTACTGGAGATTGACGAATGGACATCTTAATTATAAATTATTACTTGTATTTCTCACCACAGGTATTCAAAGGGTTCTTGGCTACTTCCAGTGACGTTGATTCCATTTGTTGGACCAGCTTTATACCTTCTCCTACGCCCCTCCCTTTCAGCACTAATACATTCAGTACCTTCATCGGAAGTGAAGAACAATTAAAGCGCATCTATTTTTTGTCATTTACTCATCAATCAAATGGTTGGAAATTTCTGTTTCTTCTGATGAGCTGCGAAAGATGTGAGCCTGGAAATTTCTCCTACGCCCTTTTGTTCGAGGGGAAAGAAAAGCTTTTCTTCGAAATGTGATTTACTCGTGAATTGTAGGCATAAGATCATGTCTTTGGAATGGACATGACATTCTTCCTGGTACTTTTTTTTTTTCCTGTACGTAATGGAAACATGTATGTCTAATTACTGTATGCAATCATATTCCAGTACAAACTGAATAGGCAAGCTTAGTTTCTGTATTGTAAACCATCTGACTTTGGCACATGTTACTCGTTTACTGTTTACTGTATTTGTATAATATGTTCTTTGAAAAGTTTGTGTGCCAGTCTAGTAGTGGCCTGAAATCTTATTTGGGTCTCGAAGTACTCGTGGGAAAAAGTGAGCATTATCAAAAATAAAGAAAAATAATCATAATTATCAATAGACAAATAAAACCTTATTTCATGAAAATAATACGTCTTCAACAATAAATTTCCTTTTTAGCATCAAGAAAAAAATAAAAGACATTTAATCTAAATAAATCCACTTTTGATTTAGTTCTCATTGTATTAATATTTTATAGAATCACTATTGCATCAATAATCAAGAAATGTTCTACTCTAAGAACTTATGGTATAAAGATAGTGTAGTTGACATTGATGAAACCTTAATGTGTAACTTGTACATACATAGCTAAAATATCAAGATACAATATAAAACATTATAATAAACTATCTACATCATTATCATTATATCATGAGTAAATATTTCTTATCATTTAATAATTGAACAATAACATCTACTAATGCAATGTAATTTATCATTTCTTACTTATCTCAATAAATAAAGTTTAAATCACAAATATCTTGATAATCAATTGAATAACTAACTTGCCTATATCAATACATGATAATTAATTTGTAATTAATTGTTTATATATTCATTTCATACATGTCCAAAAATATTTTGGTAATTGAACATCATATTTTACAATAACATCAATTGGAAATCCTATCAACGACCCACTATCAACACATGCGGTCTGCTGGTTGTTATATGATCTACCCTCATGTGTCATTAATTTTGATTTTAATTCTACCTTAATTAAACTCTTGTGAAGGTTTCATATAAGAACCTATATCTTTACAATGGACAACATATCTAAGTCAATAGACTTATCGTTGTCACATGAATTCTCAAAAGAAATCTTGTTCTGAACCTCATCAAGTTAGCACTACTTCTTTAAGACCATTACACTCCGTAAAGTCAAATCTTGTGTCAAGATCGAGTAAATTATTTAAATTTTCACTTTAGAATAGGTTCCTTGTGCTTTGATTCACTTCTCATTCAAGGTTAATTTCTAGTACAAAGTAATAATATTATATAATAATTCTTAGTGACATTTATATCTACATGGTTTCTAATTCTTTAATAAATCTTGGGACTGATTCTTTAACATGTGAATTCCATTCGTTAACTAAACTAAAAAAATATTGCATAATATCATATTCACTGTGTAAGTAAGTCATGTATACAATCTCTAATTATTCTAGACTTTCAATTCCCTAATATAACATAATTAATTTTTATTAAAAAAGTACTACTGTAATATTTACGAAGAACAAAAGACAAGTATGGATTAAAGTTGAACACTTAAAAGGAATTTGTGTACTTGAAAATGAAAGGAAACTAAAGGAAAATAAACTATTTTCCGTTTAACCAAAAAGTATATTCAAAATTATGATGTTTGTGCACATTTTTTGTTGAAATGTAAAATCCTTTAGTTTCAAACACAAACTTAAAATGTATTCTTTTCTTTTCTACCCATAAAGGTGGAATTTGAAGGAAAAATATTTTTCCTTACTTTCCACATGTACACGAGTACTTTTACTAGAGTCAAATGAAAAATAAAATCTTATGTATTTATTTTCCATTCTTTTCCTTTGCACTCTATATTTTCCTTTTCTTTGGTTTCATAATAGAAGTTTTCAAGGAAATTTATCATTACCCATGTCACGATGAATGTGGACTTGGATGCACATTGACATTACTCCAACCACCATGTTCAGATAGAATCTACCATGTGTGGATGTAAAAGTGAATTTCTATGATTTGACTACAAGTTATCAAAATGACTGGAATTTCATTACAATAATTAAGAACACCAATCTGGATGCAAGATTTCTTACTAATTTCCTCCACATGTTGTCTGTCCTACGTGCACTAACTTGCACAACCATTAGATTTTAGACAAAACTCAATCCACGAAGAAACTAAGATCTTGGAAACAAAATCAAAATAAAAGCAAATGTCTGTATGTTCTGCCGGTTATTGCTCCTCTTCACTGGACGATTTAAGCTGTCAAAGAAAATATAAAATACAACTACCTACAGTACAAACTGGAAATGGGTTCATGAAGTAGGCAACTAACACCGACTTTTATTTTATCATCCATAAGACAAGTAGATCGAGCTATAGGAAATATTAAAGTTGCATTTGAAAATGGTTTTCCTTACGTAACTTATTGAAAAAATTTGATTTTTGTTAAGTTATATTGTTTGTAGCTTTTATAGAACTATGAAGATAAAGAAAAACTTGTTTAGTTTGTATGTTTGATAAACATTTACAAGTTAATCAAAAGACTATATTACCCTCGTTGTCGTCATTACTGTCATCGCCATTACTATCATCGTCATTGGAATCTTCAAGTTGTGTTTTTGTTAGGTTCATGTTGTAATTAAAATCAACTTCCAAGGATGTTATTGGAAAAGCGATGATTAATATTTATAGCTTTTCAAAAAGTCCACCTATTTGCTTTTAAAAAGCTGTCCAATAGCTTAAAATATATTAAAAAGCTATAGTCAACTTTTTCGAAAAAGCTTATATACCAGACATCGTTTGGAAACGCTTTGTAACGACTCACAAGTCGTTACCTCCCAAGCCTAGTTATATTTTTTCCATTTTATTATTCTTTTCTTTATTACAATTATACTAAACTATGTTCACACATAATCTATAAAGCATAAATAAGAAATAAAGCTAAAACTATAAACTCATCAGAATTCCTGATGTGTGGCAGCGTGACTCCTCCTATGTATACAAGTTAAAAATTAACTCCTATTTTGCACCTGTGAAAACACAAATCAAAGTACACATAAGTGCCTACTCAAACGGTCACCTAACACACACCCTACTTAACACACCAACAATTTGGCAAACAATGCTGAGAAACCAGGCATAACCACGTTTGAAGCAAACAAGCATTGGCATCTCACCTAGATGTCACAACACCAAACTCAAGTAATCCAATATTGCTAATAGGCAGCAAAACCTCAAAACCATGCGTTTAAAACCTTTCTTTTCTTTTCTTTTTAAAAACTACATGTATGTTCTTTCAAAATCTTTATGCATACTTGAAATGACCGCTTTTACCAAGTCAATTCTAAAAGCCACACAGACTGATCCTATATACTCTCTACGCAGATTAGACAACTAGCAGTACTTGAATGCTCATAATTACAAATAGTACACCTACAGCAATCACAAAACAGCAACTACAGAGCCTCTGCCATGCACAACACAATCCCTTCTAGACCTAAGCAACAATACCAAAGCTACGGAACCACTGCTCCAAAACACAATGCCACATAGGCACAATACCACGATCTCATCTAGACCAAGGCCTGATTCTCTGAATTAGGGTACAACAAAAACCACAACGCCACTCTAGTTCAACCACCTCAAACAATGCCACTTTGACGCAAAACACCTCAGCCTCCTCTAGACTGGAGCTTGATTTCCTGAATTAGGCCACAATAAATCATGATGCCATACAGGCGCAACCAAAATGCCACTCTGGCGTAACCACAACCAAAAGTAATAGTGTGTCGTATTGTTTGCAGCTAAGTAGTCAACATTGACCACAAGTTGCCATCAAAATACACTACATTATCACGGATAGCCATCTAATGGAGGAGTCTCTCTGTCATAGCGTTCCTCCACCTAAAGGACTCTCAAAAGGATAACTCTACTAGGAAAAACTGCTCACCCCACTTGGACAAGTCGTCCTCTTTATGGACAACACTACAGGGTACGCCCTCTCGACGTCCTCACTTCGGTACTCGAAACTCCAGGAGTGTCATATCTCCATATTAGGATGATACTCCGAACCACAACCTACAAAACTCAACAAAACAACATGGACCTCAACCTAAGCAAGAGGCTCATGCCCTTAGGAGAATCATCCTTGAAGGTCGATCGAGAGCATCTATTTCTTGGTCCCATGCAAAACACAAAGCACTTGAACCTCACTTTAAGCAATAGCTCACGACTTCAGAGGTATCACCTGTCCTTGAAAGTTGGCCGAGAACTTAAGTATCTTGGTCCCCAGAAAACCTTTCCAAAACCTTAGGAATACCATTCTCAAAACATCCATTTTTTTCTTCAAAACCATTTAAAATCATACACTCCAAAACTCTGCTCAAAACAAAGACAACACCATCTAGGATAAAGATTTCCCAGAAGGAACCGCACAACGCACGAACCTCACCTTAAGCAAATAGCTCACAACCCTAGAGGTATTTCCCATTCCTAAAGGTCGACACAGTGCTTAGGATTCTTGGTCACACAAAACCACACCTAGAACTCTAAGTTCTGGTGCCAAAGTGTAAGACGCTTATTGGCTTGTGTCCTTAGAGAGCCACAGCAAGTTCAGAGTCAAACACCTAGAACAGTGCTACTGAATATCTCATTTAGTGTACCACACCCAAAACAAAGTCAATATCTAGACTTAGGAATGATGTCATGATTCCTATTGTTCATTCTAAACCATTAGGGGAGAGACATAGTATTCCTAAGTCATATTGTCTTTCAATCTACCAATATTTAAGGGATTTCTTGTTAATTTGTTTTAGGCAATCTCTACAATCATTCTAATAATTATCTTAATTATTTATAGTCCACAACTTCCTACAACGCCTGTAACAACTCCCAAGTCGCTATCACAATCCTAGCTACATTTTTTTCAGTTAATTACATTAACTCTAAAACTAAATCTAACCATAAACAATGTAAATAAAAAAACTATTAACTGAATTAAACTAAACTATTCATTTACTCAAAACCCTTGATGTGTAGTCGAGTGACTTCATCTACACATGTACTAGCAAACTCTTACTCCTATCCTGCACCTATGGAAAATATCAAAACAAACACATATGAGTGACTACTACAAGGTTACCCAGGTCACACCCCACCTAAATACACACAAGTCTAGCATTTCTCTTGGATGCCACAATACTACAATTGGTAATTTATCATTATCCAACAAACAACAAATCTCTTTAAAACCATGCATTTGCAACTTTTCTTTTCTTTTCTTTTTGAAACCACATGCATGCTTTTTTTCAAAAACCTTTCATGCACTTGAAATGGCTACTCTTGTCAAATGAAGTCCAAAACTACACCAAAGTACACAATCTGATCCACACACTCTTTGTGAAGATCAAACAACTAATGGTGTCTGAACACTCTTTATAGCATCCAGAACACTCATCACAACAACACACGAAAACACAATAGCAAGCATTGAGCCTCAGCTCCAAAACTATGGTGTACTCTAGACCAAACTACAGAGCCACTGCTCCAAAATCACGTGAAATCCACATGTCAGAAAACGACACAAAGCCATGTCTTAATTCCACTCATAGGTGCAAACATCACAAGTTCCAACAAGCACTGGCCACAAGCAGTTGCTGAAGATTCCTGCTTCTCTCAATTGCATTGCCATGATAGTCACAACCATCCGTCTTGAGTCGAACTTCCTCGATAAGACCCTCAACACTAAGTCATGTTGTCCAATGTCAAGCAATCGACACTGATCACAAGTAGCTGTTGGAGACTTCTACTCCTCTCAACTGCACTATCGTGGTAAACTACCCCACGTAGGAGTCCAACCACCCTAGCCCACAAGACTCAATGATATCCTCATATCACACACGGGGTACGTCCTCATGATGCCCTTTGGTGCTCAGGAACCTAAGGCCTGCTACCCTACACCTAGCCAGTACTAACACAAAGGGAAAATCCAGGTCTCTCTCACCTCAAGGCCCTGTAGTACTACAATCACAGTAATTTGGTAACCATGACCGTTGACGTGTCCCTTAGAGGTATCAACACCCTTGTCGGTATGGTCTTTTGGTTACGTGGTTCCTACCAGTCTCGATACTTGTATCAACTAAGGTATCACGTTCAGCTACACAGTGGTCTCATGCTCCCTAGATTTGCTGCCATGATATCACCACGTACAATTAGTACCTTGGGTCTTTGACACTAGGAGTAAGTAGAGTGTCATACCTCTAAGTCCAATCGATACCTCGACTCGTGGACCTCAGCCTCAGCCTCATAAATGGCAATCCAGGAATATCATACTTTCAGGATCTGACAAACACTTGTCTCAGTCTCTTGGTCTCCACAACCAACAAACCATTGGAAAACACTTTTCAAAACCTTTTGCAAATTGATGCATTTCCTTTTTCCAAGAGCCTTTTGAAAACCATTTTGAAAAGCATTATAAAAAATTGTGCAAAACACTACACAGAGAAACCACAACAAAAACCACAAACTCTAAACTATCTTTCCCAAATCTTTGTAAAACGATGCATTTTCTTTTCTAAATTCTCTTTAAAACCATTTCCAAAACCATTTTGAAATTCATATCAAACACCACAGAAGACTACATAGGGAAACCCCACCAAAACTCGTAAAATCCTTTGGGTACCACTTTCTAAAACACCTATATCTTTTCAAAATTGTTTGGAAACTATTTGGAAATCACAAGACTCCTAAAAACAACACCTTCTAGGTATAAAGCTCACCTAGAAGAACTACACAGAAATCAAACAATGATCCCGAAATCCCTTTGACTTACGAGAGAAGGCACTACTACAATCTACACCTAAACAATGCCATTGAATTTCCACTTTAGTGCACTGCATCCAAAACTAATCCAACATCTAATCCTAGGGCCAAATATTAACCCTAGAGTCCATCTAAGCCATTTAAAGGGAAATCTAGCATCTCTAGGTCTTATATTCTTGTTTTACCTTCAAATAATGGCTATTTACTAAATTATTCCTAGGTTCATTAGATGTAAGAATTCTTGTGTTCAATGTTAGACGTAGAGAACCATGCATCTAACAACTCAGACCACTAATTCTAGCCAAAACTACTCTAAAATCATCCTATACCCTAGTTATTCATTAAAGAGGATCAAAACATAATTAAATGTTATCAAAAATACTTATAAAGCCTTTTAGCAATTTCCCCAATCCATCCACCTTAATTCTATTTAAGCACGCATGTAAGATACTTGGTTGAGGTGTAAGACACAGAGAATGTTGTTTCTAACTTTAGACGCAGAGGGATCTGCATCTTATACCCTAGAGCTCACATTCTTAAATTAACTCTTCCTAATCACCATTATACATGCTCTTAAACAACATCAGAGATTAGGATACAAGGGAAACATCATGAAATCCTTCTACATGCAATCTATCCTTAATCCCTGTAACACCCGTAAAATTCATTTTTGTAATTATTTACACTTTAATGAATTTATTCCTGGACGAATGTTACTGTCCGAGGCTCGTTTGTGTGGTTTTGTGTTTTTGAGCTTGGGCCTCGTGGGTCGGCTTCTGTTTACATGTCCCTATGGGTGGTTTGGCACTGTGCTTATGGGCCCAAGTATGGGTCCATGTGGGGCTCGCATTGTGGGCCGGTTAGTGGGAGAGTTTGGTACGGTTGTTAGCTCTTGTGGGAGGCCAATGGTTGCACTGTGCATGTATGCATACAACTACCACTTTGGGTGCATATTTATATGCGCGGCCGACGACTCATCCTTCGCACCTCTCCTCCTCTCCTTGTCCGCGTGTTCGCCTTTCGTCTCGAGCACGCCACCTCCCTTCCTCTTCCTCCCCCTCCACTCGCTCCCCTCATTCCTGTCTCCCTCTCACTCTCCCTCCCCTATTTCTTCTCTTTGCATTTTCCTCTCTGTTCAGCGTGCTCAACGGACGACGGAGGCGTGTGGCGGTGTGCGGTGGTGTGTGGAGCTCCGGAGTGGCGTCCTTGAGGTCGTTGGAGTTGGCCAGAGACCGGAGTTGGGTTGTCGGAACGCGCATTGCGGGTATGCATCTCCAACCCCTATAATAGAGAGCATGAAATTAGTAGAAATTGATAGGATTACATGAAATCTACGTAAATTTACATTCCCAGAATTTATTGTGAATTTATGGGCATTTATGCTGATGGTTGTGTTTTAGGTCATTTTGACCCTTATGCCTTTGCGATTTTATATCTTGATGCATGACGAATGGATTTTGGTTTTGTTTGTTGGAATTTAGAGTAAACTCGAGGGTCTACATCTTATGCTTTATGTGGAATTTTTGGTGTTGCACTACAAGAAAAATTAGATTTTGCGAGGACAAGCGGCGAGGACTTAGCGAGGACATATCCTCGTAAAAATATAACGAGGCGATATAGCGGGGAGCTTGTGAGGAAATGTCCTCGCTTAAAGTTAGCGAGTAGATAGCGAGGACATTCCTCGTTAGTGTCCTCGCTAATTCCGATATAAAATACCTCGACGCAGGTTCTGCCCCTTTGTTTCTTAACCTAAGTCAGCGAAATTTCCGCCTCCTCCTGCGCTGCTCTGCGACCTCCTCCGTTGACGGTGCTCCTCCTGCGCTACGCTGCGTCCTCCTCCGTCGACGGTGCTCCTCCTGCGCTGTGCTGCGTCCTCCTCCGTCGATGGTGCTCCTCCTGCGCTGCGCTGCGTCCGCCTCCGTCGACGGTGCTCCTCCTGAGCCGCGGCCTCCTCCCACCGCCTCCTCCTCCCGCCACCTCCTCCTGCGCTGCATCCCTTACAGACGGTGCTCCTTCCTCTTCAGCCACCCTTACAGACGGTGCTCCTTCCTCTTCAGCCACCTCCTCTTGAGGGAATCCTGCGCTGTGTGGTAAGTTAAATTTCAAACGAGTATGTACGACATTATAGGAAGGCAGTGGTTTGCATGTCTTAGCAGCATAGAAAATGAAACGAGTTTATTTAATTATAGAATCATACTGTTGCTATTATTCATTTGATCAAAAATGATCGAAAATGATTACTGCCTGTGTGGTAAGCTAAGTTTATGTAATTGCAGTTAGATCGAAAATGATCATTTCTCTATTTCTTCATTTGATTA
>JAMKQA010062441.1:0-45562 GCA_024699735.1 Posidonia australis
ACTCCAATTGAATAGAGAGAACTCCTCCCTCTTCTCTCCAGATCTAGGGTTTCATGTGAGGTTCATCTGTGGAGGATTGGATGCTTGCTTTAGGGGATGGTATTCTGATTTCTCCTTCACCACTCGGCACAACAGCAAGTAGGGATTACATTTGCTTAAAGCGAAGTTGCATAAAAGGCAAACTAGATTTCGTTCACCTAGAGCAAAAATCCAGAAGCAAGTAGGGACTTCGTCTGCATGAAGTGAAGATGCATGGAAGGCAAACTAGACACTGTCTGCCTAGAGCAGAGATCTTGAAGCAAGTAGGGACTTTGTCTACATGGAACGAAGTCACAAAAGGACAAACTAAACTTTGTCCTCACGAGCAGAGATCCATAAGCAAGTAGGAGCTTCATCCGTATAAAGAGAAGTCATAAAATGGCACACTAGATTTGTCCAGAGTGGAGATCTAGAAGCAAGTAGGGACTTTGTCCGCATGGAGCAAAGTCGCAAAAGGGTAAACTAGACACCATCTGCTCAAAGCGAAGAACAATATGTAGGCAAGGACTTCGTCCGCAAAGAGCGAAGCTACAAAGATGGCAAACTAGATTGCATCCACCTAGAGCAGTAATCCAAAAGCAAGTAGGGACTTCATCCACATGAAGCTGTAGATATCCCATTTCTGCATTTCCCAGTGTCCATTTAGGATAGGAACCTTCTAAGGTGCCCTAAATCACAAGACTAAGGATTTTCCATTCTATCTTCTAGATATTCCATGTTTTCTGTAAAAATGTTCTTGATTTTACTTGGTTCAAGGTTATCAGTTGTGTCAAGCTAGTGGCAAGCTTGTGGCCCTTGAATGTTTTCATGAGTTGCTGGCTATGGCAGAGCTAACACTCTCACCTTACTCAAATTAGTGGTAGATTTTAGTACCTTGATCCTAAAGAAGATGTTTTTACGAGTTCATGAGATTTCTGAGTATTTTTTGGGCTTTTAAGAGACTTCTCTAGATTTAACATAAAACATAGGGGGTAAAATACAAAAGACTATATGGCATCATCTAGGGTGGTGACTAGTCTAGATGCTACAAGAGTGAGCAACATGTCTTACTGCCAACTATATGGGCCACTAGATCATGACACCAATCAAATCAGCGCCTGACATCTTTGGTCTTCCCCTCATAACAACATGTCATTAAGGACTTTAATATAATATATGGGATGTTTATAAATATTATCATGATTGTTTCCATGATTATTATAATTTCTAAGACTTTCTAAGTATTTATTTATTTGTGGAAAATCATATAAATCTTTATTAATGCCAGAAAATTCCAAAATCTTCTATAATAATGGATGACACTAAGATGAATACCATATTTCTTTATCGTTGTCTAGAACTAGATATGATATTATTTATCACCTTTTTTTTAATGCTAGAATTATCTATAATTTAGAAAATAATTCCAACATGTGCTTTATTTTCGAGATTTATTTGATTACGAGTCTTGAATTTTCTGTGGATATATTTAATGCTCATAATTGGTGGAGATTTTATCTCTAAAATTCGATTTTAACTTTGAATTTGGATTTAAAATTCAATTTAAATTGCAAAAACACTCTAGAAAATTCTAGCGAGTTCCATAGAATTTGAAAAGGTCAAGATGAGTGGTTTACAGTTCCTAGATATTTCTAGAGATGGTTTTGGATTTTACTTTTAAACGAGGAGATATTGAGGACTCGATGTCAATGGAAGCGGTGATTAGACCCAAATAAGATATTTTCGGCTATTTTCTTGCAACGGAAAATAGAATATCTTGGGCCATTGCTTGCCCTAGCGGCAATGAGGTCAAAATATCTCATTTTCGAATTGATTGCTTTTAGATGCTTCTAGAATTCATTTTGACAAGATCCCTCACGTCTTGGACTCTATAAATAGACCCCTAGGTTAAGGGGGCCTTCTGATTTCTAAGAGAGTCTGTTCAGAGAGAGTGATCCTTGGCAAAGCCATGTCAGATTCCCACGAGGAGCCCTCTGATCTGATCTTCAACCCCCAACTCTTGTTTGTGCCTCTACTTCCTCATCTGTGTCTCATCTAAAGGGGTGAAGGGAGCGTCGTTCTCATATAATTTTTTTTTTCTATTTCATTATCATATTTCATATTAGATCCATTGCATATGCATGCAGGGACAACACTTGGTTAGTACCTAGGTCCATTAGTCATGCTTTTCTATATTCTTTTGATTCTTGCTTACTTCACCTCATTCTAACCTAGATCCATTTGTTTCGAAGGGAAAAAGAGTGTTACGTCGCTTGAAGGAGCCACTGAACAACATCCAGCCGTTGATTCAATGAGTCGACAAACCACAACCTTAACTTCTACATCAAATTAGGAGCAAAGCCAAGTGTGTTCATCCTCCGGCTTCCATAGGAGCGAAGTCACACAAAAAATGCCAAACTAGACTTCAATCACTAAGAGAGAAGATCCAAAAGCAAGTATAGACTTTGTCGACATGGAGCAAAGTCGCAAAGAAGGCAAATTTGACTTTGTTTGCCTAAAGTGGAGATCCAAAATTAAGTCGGGACTTCATTTGTATGGAGTGAAGTTGCAAAAAAAGACCAAACTAGACTTTGTCTGCTTGGAGCAAAGATTCAGAAGCAAACAGGGACTTCATCCACACTAAGTGAAGTTGTAAAGAAGGCAAGCTGGATTCTATCAACCCAAGGCAAAGATCTAGAAGCAAGCAAGGACTTTGTCTACAAAAAGCAAAGTCGCAAAGAAGGCAAACTAGTCTCCGTCCACCAAAAGTGGAGATAAAGGAGCAAGCAGGGACTTCGTTCACACGGAGCCAAGTCTCAAAGAAGGCGAATTGGATTCCATCCACTAGAGTGGAGATCAACAAGCGGGATGGGACTTCGTCTACACGAAGCAAAGTCACAAAGAAGACAAATTGGACTCTCTCCACCCAAAGTAGAGATCCAAAAGAAAGGTCAACGTCCACACTGGGTGAAGTAACAAAGAAGGCAAACTGGACTCTACTTGCCCAAAGTGGAGATCTAGAAGCAAGCTGGGACTTCGTTTGCATTTTGCAAATTTGCAATAAAAGGCCAAACTAGACTTCGTCCATTGGAGCGAAGATCCAAAAGCAAGTAGGGACAATGTTTGTAGGAGCGAAGTTGCAAAGAAGGCCAACTAGACTTTATCTACCCAAAGTGAAGATCTGGAAGCAAGTAGGGACTTTATCCTTGTGTAGAGAAGTCACAAAAAAAATGCCAAACTAGACTTTGTCCTCCTAGAGCGAAGATCAAGAAGCATGCAGGGACCTCGTCCTCAAGGAGCAAAGTCAGAATGAAGGCAAACTGGACTATGTCTATATAGAGCGAAGATCTAGAATCTAGCAAGGACTGCATTCATGCAGTGTGAAGTCGCATAAAGGAAAATTGGACTCCATCTGACTTGAGCAGAGATCCCAGAGCAAGCTTGGACTTCATCCACATGGAGTGAAGTTGCATACAAGGTAAACTAGATTCCATCCACTTGGAGCAGTGATTAAGAAGCAAGCAAGGACATCGTTTGCATGAAGTGCAGTTGCAAAGAAGAAGAACAAGACTCTGTCTATGCAAAGCAACGATGCAAAAGCAAGTAGGGACTTCATCCACACTAAGCGATGTTGCCAAGAAGGCAAACCAAAAGGAAGCTGGGATTTTGTCGCTGGAAGTGAAGTCACAAAAGCGTAAATTGGACTCTGTTTGCCTGATGAGGAGATCCAAAGGCAAGTAGGGACTTCATCCACACGGAGCGAAGTAACAAAAGGGAAAACTAGACTTTGTCTACTCGAAGCAGAGATCTAGAAGCAAGCAAGAACTTCATCTTCATGGAGCAAAGTAGCAAAAAGGGTAAACTGGACTCTGTCTCCCCAAAAGGGAGATCCAAAAGTAAATAGGGACTTCCTCCACATGGAGTGAAGTTGCAAAAGGGCAAGCAAGACTTTGTCCTCCTGAAGCAAAGATCTAAAAGCAAGTAGGGACTTCATCCACATAGAGCAAAATCAGATAAATGGCAAAGTGGATTCCGTTTGGCTGGAGCGGAGATCTAAAAGCAAACAACGACTTCGTCTACACGAAGTGAAGACACAAAGAAGGTAAACTGGACTCCGACCACCTAGAAAAGAGATCCAAAAGCAAGTAAGGACTTCTACACGGAGTGAAGTCACAGAAAGGCAAACTAGACTCAGTTTGCTTGAGTAAAGTTCCAAAACCAAGTAGGGACTTCATTCGCATGGAGCAAAGTCACAATAAGGCAAATTTGATTTCTCCAACTCGAGGCAGAGATCCAGGGGAAACCAAGAACTTTGTTCGTACAGAGCGAAGTCACAAATAAAGGCCAAACTAGACTTTGTGTGACACTTGGGCTTGATTATCCATTTTCAATTATAAACCATGTAATTAATTGTAATTTTGTATAAATGGTTTATTAATGGATAATCTGTTGTTTCTTGTGATTGTGGTGGTTTGTTGGCTTTCTGTGCACCTGTTTGTGTTGTGGGACCAATGTGGGGTTGGGTTTGAGGATGCTTAGTCATCTCAGTTTGCGTGCCTGTCTTTTTCCTTTTCTTTCTTTCCTTTTTCTCTCTCTCCCTCATGAATTCTTATCTTCTTCTTCCTCGTTATTCTTCTTCTCTCCAACCCAAGCCACCACAATGTGAGAGCCCGTGCCTCTCCATCCCCTCCGACACAAGGGTGATGGGATTGGTGGCCGTCACGACGCGGGAGGTGGAGGAGATAAAGAGGGAGGAGGGAGGAAGCCAAGAGAGAAAGAGGGAGAGAATGGGCAATGCACGAGCTGGAGGAGGATAGTTTTGTTTGTGAGGATTGTTGGTTGGAAAAAGATTCGTTGGGGAGCAAGGAGGCTTGCTAGAGTGCGGGGGAGGTTGCCGGAGTACCGGCTAAGGTATGAGACCCCTCTTTCCCCTCTATTATGCATTGTTACCTTAATTAGCAAAATGCATGAAAATGATGTATAAAACATGATAAATCGTGGAAAAATGATAAAGGTGTATGGAATGGATTGTATAAGGAGTTGATGTAGAGATTATGCGGTTAGGACGAATTTATATGGATTTATATGAATTTTTGGCAAGTAGCCTATAGTGATTTAAAACGAGTTCCTTGCCTTTGTGATTTTATTGTGGATAGCATGATGAATGGAATGATGAATGGAATGATGAATGGTTCGAGGGGTTTAGAAGTAGACACAAGGGTCTATACCCCATGTTTTATTCATGTTTTATGATGTATGTTTGAGGGGACCGACGGAGGTCGCCATTTCCGACGAAATGTTGGGTTGAATCAAGGGAGGTGTTCTAGCTGTCAATTTATAGTCGAGCCCCTAGTTTTGGTAGATCGAAAAGACATGATTGATCGAAACAGAGGATTTCGGTATACCAAACCAGAGATTTTCAGTATACCAAACCTGATTTCGGTCTACCGATTTTATCCCCCGGCCTATATGTATAAATGTGTATGAAAAATGGAAATAAATGATGTTAAAGGGATATTGAGATTGTGTTATTGATGTTTTCCCCATGTAAATATCATAGAGGAATATGGAATCCAAATAAGCAAATTTGGAAATGGTTTTGGATTTGGAGCCCCAAAATTGAATAAAAGTGATTAAATGTGTAGTTTAGTGTTGATTTTGGGCATGAGACCCAATTTGTGGTTTTAAATACATGGTTTTGGAATGATTTAGAGTTGGGGCCCTAGTAGAGAGTCATGTGTTGCATGGAGAAGATTCCTGCAATGAAAAGATAAGATGAAAATGGTTTTGAAAGGAAAACCCAAGAGTTTGAAAATGAAATAATAATAATGTGTTGTGGAATCACGAGGGTTGGTGTCGGCAATATGGTAGGAAAATGATACTCCAAAGAAACCAATTGTCAGACACGACCGTAGTTGCTAAAGTGGGACTACGAGGGGTTGGTGTCAGCAAATTGATAAGATATCAATTACCAGATACGATTGTGGTCACCGAGCTTGAGACGGTGTAGGCTGAGCCTGGTATATGAACTGGGTGTTCGAGTCACCGATGGAATGTTAGAAAAAGACGTATCCCCATGCATATGAAAAAAAAAATGAGGCCGGTTGGTTGGAGCGGTGTCCTCCCGCACGGGGAACTTCACCACAGTAGTGCAGGGAGATAGAGGAAATGCTGTCCTCACCTATTGCTTGTGTGTCTGATTATCCTTGATCAAGGTAACATCAATTAGAAAAGAGGAAATGAATAAGAAAAGTGTTGGATTTGTGAAAATGAAAAGGTATGATTTGGCGAGGATTGGACTTGTAATTGGTCCTAAAATCCTAGAATACAATAAGAATTATGGTTTTAACCAATTACTAGCCCCTGGTTGTGATTTTGGGTTTTGAGTCCTATGAGACATTGTGTTTTAGGCTAGACCTAGTCGAGGATACGGATTTCTCAGAATGAAAGAAAAGTTTTAAAAATGGATAAAAGAGGAAAAGATGAGTTTTGGGAAAGAATATGGTTTTGGAAATAGATGTCCAAATGTTTTAAAAGAAAAAGAGATATGAGTTTCGAAAATGACATGGTTTTGGGAAGAAATCTGAAACATTGAAAAAATGAATTTGAATTTTGAAAAAAAGCATGTTTTGGGAACAGATTCCCAAGTGATTTTAAAGGAAATGATGTTTCAAAATGGACTTTCAAAAGAAAACCATGTTTTGTAAATTAAAAGTTGTGTTTTGTGGTTTTTGCCGTGTTTTGTTGTGTGTATGTTTGGGGCGCATACTAGGTGACTTAGATGTTACTCATGCATGTTTATTTTGGTTTTCAGGTGCAGGTTGGAGTGCAGTCTAATTCCGGTGCCGATGTAGGAGCTACTAGCCGCACATTGTTTCCTTGAGGTGAGCCTTAGTTACAATTATTTAATTATTGTTGTAATTAGTGTAATTTTCTTATGATACTGTGATTTAGGTAACATACCTGAGTTCAGGGCATTACACTTTGTCTGCTTGGAGCGAATACTTAAAAGCAAGTAGGCACTACATCTGCACAGAGCGAAGTCGCAAAGAATGCAAACTAGACTTTGTCTGCCTAGAGCGAAGATCTAGGAGCAAGTAGGGACTTCATTTGCGCAAAGCGAAGTCGTGACATGACAAATTGGACTCCATCTACCTCGAATGGAGACCTAAGAGCATGCAAGGACTTCATCTACATGGAGCGAAGTCGCAAAAGAGGTCCCACTGGACTTTGTCTGCATTAAGCAATGATCTAGAAGCAAGTTGAGGCTTTGTTCGCATAGTGTCAAGTCGTAAAGAAGGCAAACTAGACTTTATCTGCCCAGAGTGGAGATCTAGAAGCAAGCAAGGGCATCGTCCTCATGGATCAAAGTCATATAAAAAATGCCAAACTGGACTTCATCCTCCTGGAGCAAAGTTCTACAAGCAAGTTGGGACTTCGTCAACACAGAATGAAGTCGAAAAGAAGGCAAACTAGACTGCATTTGCCTAGAGTGAAGTTCTAGAACCAAGCAAGGACTTCGCCCATGCAAAGTGAAGTCACAAAAAGGTAAACTAGTCTCTGTCTGCTTGGAGGGGAGATCCAAGAGCAAGTAGGAACTTCATCTATGTGGAGTAAAGTCACAAAGAAGGAAAACTAGATTTCGTCCAACCAGAATGAAGATGAAGAAGCAAGAAAAGACTTCATCTGCATGTTGTGAAGTCGCAACACAGGCAAGCTAGACTTTGTCAACCTAGAGGAGAGATCCAGAAGCATGCAAGGACTTTGTTTGCATTGAGTGAAGTAGCAAAGAAGGTAAATTGGACTATGCCCTCCCGAAGCAAAGATCCAGAAGCAAGTTGGGACTTTGCCTACATTGAGTGAAGTCACAAATGGGTAAACTGGACCCTATCCACCTAGAGGAGAGTTCGAAAAGTAAGCAAGGACTTTGTTTGTGTAGAGCAAACACTCAAACGGGCAAACTGGACTCCAACTGCCCAAAGGTAATCAAGAAGCAAGTAGGGACTACATTTGCATAAAGCGAAGTCGCATAGAAGGCAATCTAGATTCCGTCTTCCTAGAGTAGAGATCTAGAAGTAAGAAGTGACTTCATCTGTATGAAGAGATGATGCAAAGAAGGGAAACTACGCTTTGTTCACCTAGAGCAGATCTCCAGAAGCACCTAGGGACTTTATTCGCGTAGAGTGAAGCTGCAAAAGGGCAAACTAGATCAACCTAGAGTTGAGATCTAGAAGCAAGTAGGGACTTTGTCCAAATGGAGTAAAGTTGCAAAAGGTCAAATTGGACTCTGTCTGCCCAGAGTGAAGATCTAGATGCAAGTAGGAACTTCGTCTACATAGAGTGAAGTCACAAAGATGGCAAACTAGATTCCGTCCACCTAGAGCGGTGATCTAGAAGCAAGTAGGGACTTCGCCTGCACAAAGCAAAGTCACAAAAAATGGGCAAACTTGATTTTGATAGCCTAGAGAGAAGATCCAAAAGCAAGTAGGACTTCATCGACACAGAGCGAAGTTGCAAAGAAGGCAAACTAGATTCTGTCCAGCTGATGCAAAGATCCAAAAGCAAGTGAGGACTTCATCTACCTAGAGCGAAGTTGCAAAAAAAGGCCAAACTAGACTTTGTCCACCTAGAGTGAAGATCTAGAAGCAAGCAAGGACTTCATCCACACAGAGCTAACTTGTCAAGATGGCAAATTGGACTCCATCAGCCTGAAGTGAAGATCCACACAGAGCGAAGTCGCAAAGAAGACAGACTGGATTCCGTTTGCTAAAGTTGAGACCAAGAAGCGAGTAAGGGCTTCATTTGCATAGAGTGAAGCTGCAAAGAAGGCAAATTGGACTCCTTCCTCTAGGAGTAGAGATCCAGAAGCAAGTGGGGACTTCATCTGCACTAAGAAAAATCACAAAGAAGGCAAACTAGACTTTGTTCACCTAAAGCAGACATCAAGAAGCAAGTTGGGACTTCATCTGCATGGAGTGAAGTTGCAAAAAAAGGCCAAACTAGACTTCCTCTACTAAAGAGAAGATCTAGAAGCAAGTAGGGACTTCATCCACTTGAAGAGAAGTCGCAAAGAAAGCCAACTAGACTTTGTCTACCTAGAGCAAAGATCCAAAAGCAAGTAGGTACTTCACCCATGTGGTGTGAAGTCAGAAAAAGGAAAACTAGACTCCAACATTGTAGACACCTCGGTTTTGCAGGCACTTATTTGTAGATCTCTTTGAAAGGGCACATTTGGTTGTGGCATGCTTAACCACTTTCCTCAAAAACTATCAAACCTCCCAAGACCATCCAAACCTGAAACCTTTACCACACCACACATCTTAAACCCATGTATGGCCCAAAAGTCCAAGGAGTAGGCCCAAAATCTAGTAAGCAAGCTCGACAATGGGTCAAGCACTATTCCAAGGTGCAACCAATAGGCATACTCTACCAGCAATATGATTTTGGGTGATGATTCCATGGGCATGTCCTACGTGGGTGTGTAGTACACAATGTTGGTGTGACCATACCGAAACTGAGCTCCTTCGTGCGATGGGAAGTGCACACATAAAAAACCTAACAATGGTCACAACAAAAATGATGAATCCAAGGAAGAATACATCGACTCAAAAAGCACCAAAATAATGCATAAGAAAGATAAGCACAAATTGGAGTCAACGCCTAATCTTTTAATAAATCGAACAGATGTGGAAAATCGAATGCATAAAACACAAGAAAAAATGCAGATGAATGAAAATGGATGCTAAATGAATGTGTGCATGCTCCGTGCCTAATGGACATGACACAAATAGTCATCGTGAGTTAGAGAAAGGGTAAGGACTCTGGTTACACATGGGGATGGTGTTAGGCACCCCTAGATGCCTAAGAAATCAGTCTTTCTAGGCTAATCACTCGCTTGTGTGTCGCCAATGCAAATGCTTATGTATGCTTTCTAAGTCTAAGTGTATGTATGAATACTTGATGCTATGCTCATGTAAATGAAATGCAAGGGGTGGAAATTAATGTAAATAGGCTTAGCTATGCTATGTAAATCATGGACCGTCAATCAAAAGGATCCGACATAGTAATCATCATCATCCTAAATGAATGCGAAATGTTGGTAAATGCGAGAGAACAATGTGATGCAAGTAAAGAAGATGAAAGAACCCTGCATGAGTGCAAGTGGGAAAACGAATCAAGAATGGACGCCAGAAAACACGAGAAACCGTGCATTGCAAGCGAGGATGTAGACATGGAAACTCAGGAGGAAAGACAATGCATGATTGGGGAATAAAATAGGGAGACAAAATGAAAGGGAGCTTAGCCAACTGCCTGTTTTGAACTGGGCAACCAACGCAGGCCATTTATGCCCTTCTCCTAGGCATTCAATACACATCTGTCGAAGAAAGATTAGAGTAGCGAGCCATTCATTGCCCCAGATCTAAATGCAGCTACATGACAATGCAGTATGATGCATGGGGAGCTAGAGGGGAGGCAAGGGAGCGTACTTGAATTTCCAAACCAGGTCGTGGCTGGCCAAATGCTTCCACCCACCATGCTCACCGTGATTCGGGTTCTGCTAGCGAGCACGCCTAAGTTCTCCAACCAAGGGCTTTTATGAGGCATTCCAATGTTTCTAGAGGTCCATGGGAGTGAAGAATGATATAGAGGTGCAAGGTGGATGCAAGTGTATGCTGTGAGGACCCTTTACTATCCTCCCCTTGTCTCGTCAATGACCACAAGCTCATCCAACCATGGAGGCGACAAGGAGCGTCGAGTGGTTATTTAGGAAGACTGGGGGATGGAAGAAGGAGGTGTGGATGTGCAAAGATGGGGATGAAGGTGCTCACAGGTCGTTGGCCATTTTGAACTCTCCAGACCCATCACCGATAATGCATGAATGAGATGGATGCATGATGTGCAGGGCATTATAAATGCAGAGGAAACATGTACAAAATGATGCGATGAAGAAATGCAACATAGAGGAACAATAAAAACACAGTAGGGAGCAAAAGGAAATGTATCTGTGGATGGTGGGTTGTCCCCTTTGACGACGGCTGACAACGGCAATTATTTAATAACTAGCACACGATGGCCACAGAGGTTGGTCCAAAGGGGTCTGGCGATGTTGGTGGAGAGCTCAGTGGTAAGATGTAGGGGTTGGTGAGGTGTATGGGTGGCTTGGATGTAAAGGAGGAGTGATGGTAATTCTAGCTAGCGTTGGAAGTGGTTGGAAAGGTTAGGAATGGCCAATGGTAGTGTGGAATGCTTCAGTGAGATGGGAGGCTCTACTGGAAGGGTTGGACGTGCTATGGCACAAGGAAAATGATGCAAGGCCTAGAGGGTATGTAACAGTGTAGTGATGGATGTATGATGGCCGAAAAGTGGTGAGGAGGTGATCGTAATGGGTGGCTAAAGGTGGTGGTGCGCTCTGGGATGGTTGATGCACGAAGCTAGGAGTCCAAAGAGGCCAAAGGTCCAAGAGAGGGAGCTTGGACGTGAGCTAGGGTATTTTTTTAGAGGGAAGGGAGGTGTGTAGGTCATTGGATTTGAATGGTGATTAAGGTAGGTGGTTTAGATTAAATCAAGTTGGGATTTGGTGGGGAATAGGATTAGGTAGAGGGGCTTGATGGTCTAGGAAGTCTAGGGAGCGTGCCCAAATCCACGCTATCCAATGAGAAGAGGCGGATTGGTGGTCCACTAAGTGAAAATACCAATCGAGCCTCAACAATTTAATCCCTGATCTTTCCGTGCATTTGACCTATGCATCCCACCTGCACTATCGGGCCGTGGTGGTCAGATAGCTGGGTCATAGTAGGATATGTTGGGTAGGACCTGTGGCTATTACCTGACGACTAGAGTATCAAGGTCATGGGCCTAGTATTTGGGATAGGTTTATGGTGGATTAATGGTTTTGGACTAAGTTTTAGGGTGCTAGTATTGGTTTTGGGATGTAAAATGGGTTTTGGTGTGGGGAAGTGCCTCGTTGCCACTTATGTGCTTTATTAGAGAATTCTGCCAGCGAGTGGCTACCAAAGTGGGGTGCCTACAACTGGAGAAGTGCCCTATTTTCATATCAATTTTGACAGAGGGTTCAGTGAACATCCTACATGATGAACCACGTAAATATGCGTTACCATTGGCTTATACATATCTATGCATGCACCCTAATCTCATGACCATCAAACTGCTATCCCAACACCTAAATGCCAATCCTACCCCCTTGGATCAATCTCAACCATCCCTTTCCATTGTTGCAAACATCAACAACCTTCGTTTGACACATTCCCCTATATAACTACCTTCTCCTTGAACATGATTGCTCCCAACTCTTGCTCTCACACTCCCGTGTCTCATGCTCTCACACTCTAGCATTCTTCTTTGGCTAACATCACTCCCTCTCGTCTCTCTCATCCCTTACATTCAAACCACTACCCATCCACTGCATTAAGCTACCTACAACATTGGGAGAGGGAGAGCACCTGTTGAACCCAACATAACCACTCCAGCCACTATCACCTTTCCGAGCATGTGTGAGCAGTCCCACTGAGAGCATAGCCTATCGTCGTCTATTGCCTCAAACTCTGACCTCTTCTGACTCAATTTTAAAGGAAGCAGCCTTGAGCTCCATCGAACAAAAGCAAACATCATCTTCCAGGAAGCATCTCCTCCCTCAATTTAACTTAGGGGTCAAGTGAGGCCACTTGGATTGAGACTTAGACTTTTACCATTTTACCCGAATTTTATTTCCCTATTGCATGGCATGCATCTATGACGTGTACGTGGCTTTGAGTGACGTCTGTGGCCGATGAACCCAAATCGTACCTATCACCACATTCTCCTCCTTGTCCTCACTCACTATGATGCCATCTCGACACTCACAGAGTAGCTTCACTAGCTGACCATCCCTTCCATGACAGGTGAGAATGCATAGCTGAGCCAAGCGATCGAGACCTACTGTGCAGACGCTGAGCCAAGCGATCGAGATCTACTATAACTCCCTAATTCCCATAATAATTTTAAACAAATTAAATTACAAGAAATTAAAAATTAAGTAGGAATATCAACTACCACGAACCTATGTATGTGGCTACGAGACTCTGGACTATATGCACTATGCTAAAACTTGTTTGCATGTACGCACCTGCAACTCAAAACCACAAAGAACAAGTGTGAGTGACAGAAGTCACCCAGCATACACCTCACAAAACAGCAGAAAACAAAACTATAATTAATTTTCCTTTAAATTCATTTTGCAAATCCCTTTCTCAAAAATCCCATAATCAGGCCCACAAGGCCGAAAACCACAACAAACGTCACCTACACCAGCCAAAACAACAAATAGGGCTCTACCAGCCCAAAACCACAAACGAGGACCTCAATGGCCAAAACCACATATAGTGAGTCAGGAAGCCCGGTGTCAGGCAACCAACTCTACCCACAAGCAATCCACTGAAGCACAACAAACGGCGTTTGCACTGCCACAATGATGACCACCCTGTTTAAGAGTATTCACCGTCCCATTATTCTCCCTCTCGAGAACCCTCACAAGACCAACTCCTCTCTAGGAAGGCTGTCCTATTTCTCAGGACGCTACCAGCTATGGGGCATATATCCCACCTGCACTGGCCACCACAGGGTATGCCTTTTCACAGCGTCCTCCACAAGGTGCTCAAGAGGGAGTGTCATACCTCCACACCTGAGAACACCAGAGCCTCAATGCTCACAGCGCTAGTGGGAGTATCATACCTCCCCGTCATGCCACAAGACACCTCAATCTACAGACCACAACCCTAGCCATGACAACAGTTAGGGAGTCTCATACCTCAAAGACCCGATGACCCTCAGCCTCAAGTATCTCAGCCCCCAACCTCAACCAGGGAGATGTGCCCAACCACCCAAGAATGTCGTCACATTCCCTGGTCCCGACGACACAGTCCCACAGTATCTCAACCCACACACAGAAAACTAGGAAAACAATTTTCTAATGGCCCACATTAGGCATTCCATGAGACTACCACTAATGGCCCACAATCCCATCTCAAATGGGTAAAACAAGCCAATCTAAAAAATCCTTGCAAATCAGATTTATAAAACTACTGGGCCCTGATACAGCATACTGAAAACGAATCTGTATACCAAAAATCCTTGGATCGGAAGATTGATTAGGATTAATCGACCGAAACAGGTCAACAGTCAATACTCATGGCCCAAATCGGAAGACCAAAAAGGGGTTCAGTCGATTGAAATCTCCTGATTCAGTTGACCATCCAAAATTGGACGATTAAAGATTGACTGGATGACCTAATCACACAAAAAAACAGCATACCAAAATGATTCAGTATGTTGTTTTCTACAAATCCAGAAAATAGCCCGAAGCTCCAACCTTTGAAATCACCTAAAATGGGACCATGGGGCGGACCCCCAAAACAAGCACCAAAAATTCCACATAAAACATAAGATGTAGACCCTCGAGTTTACTCCAAATCCACACAAAAAAAAACAAAATTCATCCATCACACAACAAGATATAAATTTGCAAAGACAGAGGGGTGAAAAGGACCCAAACCACAACAACCTACATAAAATGCCATAAATGCTTCCATAAATTCACAATAAATTCTAAGAATGTAAATTTACCTAGATTTCATGCATTCCAATCATTTTCTACCAAATTCATGAGTTTTACACTTTGGTATGAAGGTGCGTACCTTAATATGACCTCTGACGACCCCACTCCAACCACTCACGAGCCTCTACAACCCTTGGGACGACTCCCTGGAGCCACATGCTGCTGCCACAAGCCGCTCCATGCAGTTGTTGACTCTTAAGCACTCCAAACAAGGGGAGAGGAAGAAACAAGGAAGGAGAGGGAAGAGATGGGCGAGAAGGAGGGTGAGTAAGGGATTGGGAGAGCGAGTAGAGGAAGGGGAGATGGAGGTGGTGCTCGAGAGGAGGATGGTGAAGCAGGGAAAAGAGGAGGAGAGGAGCAGAGGAAGGAGGTTGATGGGTTGTAGCTATATATGTGTCGATGGTGGTAGATACATGCATGCATGCATAATGCAACCACTAGCCTTCCGTACGAGCCAACAACCAACCACACCAACTCACTCCCATAAATTGGCCCATAAATGCGGGCCCCACATGGACCTACACACAGGCCCACAAGCACAGTACCATAATGCCTAGTGCCAACCACGCACAGGAACATAGGACCAGAAACCAGCCCACGAGGCCCATGCCCAATATCACAGAATCACACAAACGGGCCTTGGAACAGTAACACCATCCAAGAATAAATTCATTATAATGTAAAAAATTACAAAATGAATTTTACTAGTGTTACTTCTTAACCACCTTAAAAGAAGATTTTGCCCCTGAAATCACTAGTAGGCGAAAGGATACGGATACTAGACAAGGATGGCTTCCTCATGTTCCCACATGGCTTCCTTAGCTCCATGATGCTGCCACTGCACCAAGACCAGTGGAATCATCTTATTCCGCAGCACCTGCTCCTTGCAGTCAACAATCTAGATGTTGTCCTCCACAAAGGACAGATCTTCCTAGAGCCCCTCTGGCTGAACTACGATCACATGAGATGCATCAGCTAGACACTTCCTCAGCATGGAGACATGGAACAGGTCATGCACCGACGACATCTCTTGTGGTAGATCCAACCAATAAGCAATCTCACTGATCCCATGGGTGATCTGGTACGGGCCAATATAGCGAGGACTCAACTTCCAACGATTCCCAAACCTCATGACACCCTTGGCCGGCGACACCTTCAAAAACACATGGTCTCCCACTAGAAATTGCAGTAGTCTCTGCCTCCTATTGACATAACTCTTCTTACCGACTCTGTGCAGCTAACAACTTGCTACAGATCAAATCTACCTTGTCCGCATATAGCTGCCCATGCTTAGTACCAATCAACTTACCCTCGCCCACCTCGCTCCAACAAATTGACGATATGCATGGCCTACCATTAAAACCTTTGTATGGTGCCATCCCGATGATCGAGTGATTACTATTATTGTAGGTGAACTCAATCAATGGCAGATGGTCCTCCCAACTCCTTTGAAAGTCTAAGGCAGAAGCCTTAAGCATATCCTCTAGCGTCTGGATAGTTCTCTCTATCTAACCATCTGACTAAGGATCGAATGTTGTACTATAGTTGAGCACGGCGCCAAAGGCTCCTGCAGAGTTCTCCAGAACCTTGAGGTGAACCTCGTGTCTCTATCCGACACGATGGACACCAAAACACCATGTAGTCGAACCACCTCAGAGACATACAACTCCGCCAGACGGTGCATCGGAAGCTTCACCCGAATGGCCAAGAAGTGAGCAGACTTGGTTAGCTGATCCATGATCACCCACATGGTGTCGTTCTTCCTTTGAGTCTACGACACACTAGTCATGAAGTCCATAGAGATGTGCTCCCTCTTCCACATAGGAATATCCAACTACTTCAAAGTCCCTTCAGGTCTTTAGTGCTCTACCTTGACCAACTGGCAGGTTGTACACCTCACCACATGGTCAACAACATCCCTCTTCATGCCAGGCCACCAAAAGTTTTACCTCAAGTCTTGGTACATCTTCATACTCCTAGGGTGAATAATGTACCTAGACCAATGCACTTCATCGAGCAACCTTTGCATGGCCTCCTCATGTTGGGGCACATACAGACACATATCATATTTAAGCTCTCCACATGCCCCAACATAGAAATGAGGCTCTCCATAGCTTCCAGCTTCTCAAACACAACCTAAACAAATGGATCCAGCTACTAACATGCGACAATAAACTCTATCAGCTTGGGGTGAACAAACAGGTTGGCCACCCAAGCACCAACCGTCCCCCGAGCTTGCCGCTTCAACACGTAGCTCACCAGATCCTCCACCATGGTCCACTCCTTGACCATTAGGCTTGCCAACACGTGCGTACGCCGACTCAAGGCATCAGTGACCATGTTGGCCTTGCCAGGGTGGTAGGACAGGCTGAAATAATTGTCCTTCAAATACTCCACCCAATGGCACCGCCTCAGATTGAGGTCCTTCTAAATGAAGATATACTTCAAGCTCTAGTGATCAGTGAAGACCTCAAACTGCTCTCCATAAAAATAGTGTCGGCAAAGCTTGAGAGTGAATACTATGGTAGCCATCTCCAAATTGTGGGTCAGGTAGTTCTTCTCATGGTCCTTCAGCTAACGCGAAACATATGCAGTAACATTGCCATGATGCATTAGAACACACCCCAACCCAACACCACTGGCGTCACTATGCACAGTAAAGCCACTACTTCTAGAAGGTAGAGTCAACACAGGAGCAGAAACCAGAGGAAACTTCTGCTCTTGAAAACTCGTCTGGCAATTCTTGTCCTAGCAAAACGAAACTCCATTCCTGGTAAACTCTGTCAAAGGAGCGGCTATGGAGGAGATTTCCCTGATAAATCTCCTTAATAGCCCACCAGACCCAAAAAACTCCTGATCTCCGTTATAGTCCTGGGTCACTCAACCGCTCACCGCCTCGACCTTGGCTAGATCCACTCTGATGCCTTCTCCAAAAATCAAATGGCCAAGGAACGTGACCTTGCTCAGCCAAAACTCACACTTGGAGAATTTGGCGTATAGCTGATGACACCTCACAGTATCCAAAACCACCCATAGGTGCAAGGCGTGAGTCTCAACATCAGGTGAGTAGAACAACACCTCATCAACAACAACTACAACGAACTAGTCCAGGAAAGGGCTGAAAATCCTATTCATCAGATCCATAAATGCAGCCAGTGCATTAGTCAAGCCAAAAGGCATGATCGTGAATTCGTAATGCCCATACCACGTTTGGAAAGTAGTCTTCTAAATATTTGAGTCTTGTATCCTCAACTGGTGATACCCTAACCTCAGATCAATCATTGAGAACACGGATGCAAACTGCAACAGGTCGAATAGGTCATCAATGTGGGCCAAGAGATACTTGTTTATCACTGTGATATGGTTCAGCATCTGGTAATCTATACACAACTGGAGAGAACCATCCTTCTTACAGATGAACAAGATGGGCACCCCCTACAGAGACAGACTCGGCCAGATAAGCCCCTTGTCTAGCAACTCCTGCAACTAAGTCTTGAGTTCTTGCAACACCGCTAGTGTCATGCAATAGGGAGGCTTTGACACAGCACCAGAACCAGGGATCAGACCGATCAAGAACGTTACTTCCCTGCGAGGTGGCATACTAAGCAAATCATCAAGGAAAACATTGGGATATTCACGCACCATAGAGATGTTGTGAACACCCAACTTAGGAGAGGTGGAGGTAACTATACTAGCTAGATACCCCATGCAAGCCCTGACAAAAGACTTATAAGCCCTTATAGTTGAAATGATAAGCTTAGGCTCACCCTAATACCCACCTTGCATAAAGAAAGATCCATCCTCAGGAGACCCAAAATACACTCTCCTTCGAGCATAGTCGATCAAAGCGAACTGCTATGCCAACCAATCTATGTCAAGTATCACACCGTACTCCTGCATGTCCATCATGATTAGGCTAGCATCAAACTCTCTACCGTTTAGCGTCAAGTCGACACACTATTGATACCTTTATGCCAAACTATGCTCCCCCAGCAGCGTTACCATGCTAAGATGGAAGGCTAGTATAGCTGGTCTCTCTCCCAACTCCACCGCGAACGACTCAGAGACAAAAGAGAAAGAACATTCTAAGTCAAACAACACTTTGGCCATTCGGCTAGGCATAATAAAAGAACCTGGTGGCCAAGCAAAACAACACCACAACCATACAATCAGGAAAATGTCCAAGTTACAAGAATATTTCAACATTCACAGAGGGTCACAATACTAACTAATCATCCTTACCCTCAACTACATCTTCAGAAGTCCCAATACCTAGAGTTGCAATGGTAAACACCTGTCCCATAGTCAGCTGCTCTGGCACGCTTCCTACATTCTTAGGCAGTTTCAGACAAGATCTCTGAACATGTCCCATCTTCCCGCAATTATAGCACACCACTGGAGCGGAAGCTTACCTAGAATGAGGACAAAATGCAGCAATGTGGCCCTTTTGACCACTGTTGAAGCACTAGTTCCCACTAGGAGCACTGAACCTTGTCTGACTGATGCCAGCTCCACTACCCGCAACAAAACTTCGTCGGCCAGTAGAGGAAACACTAGACCTCCCTTTTGCTTCTTCTCAAAACCACCCGAACTACTGGTACTCTAAGGACCGAAGAAAGAGAACCAGGAAGTAAAACAAGACTTATCCTTCCCTTTAGGATGACTCTCCAGATACTTCTGATGCTCCACCTCGAAGCGATACACCATCCCAACCATGTCCTTCATAGTTTGGCACTGACAGCCCATCATCTTCACCTGCAACCCAGGGTTCAAGTTGTCCAGAAACTTTGCATCTGCTACTCTTCAGACTCATAGGTAGGAGCGAAACGTTCCAGCCGAGTGAACTCAGTCTCATACTTGAGCATTGACATCGTGCCCTGCTCTAGACTTAGGAAATCTCGACAAAGCTACTCCTTCACATGAACAGGGAAATACTTGTCATACAAGGCTACCTTAAAATCCTTCCACTGGATGCTAATAGTGACTAAGTTTGGGAACTTCAGCCACCTCACAGACTTTCACCACTTATCTACCTCACCACTTATCTACCTCACCATCCAATAGATAAGTCGCCAGCCGCACCCAATGCTCATCTGGACAAGCCATGCTCTCCAGCATTTTGACCACCTTCTCTAGCTAGGACTCCTCAACACCGACCTTGCCCTTAAACAACGCAAAGAAAGCTTCGTGAATTGGTTCAACCATAGGTCACCCGACGGCTCACTGACACTACTCTTGCTGAAAGCATGGGAGACCCTATGCACCAAACTCCTTAGTTCAGCGCAAACCGCCTTCCATCTACCCACATCCTATCGGGGCTCCACTTCCTCGATAGCGGCCTTGCTCTTACGACCACGAGGAGGCATCCTTCAAGGTGAAAGGCAAAACACCTACACCACAAACAAAATGACAACCAGTAAACCATGAAGAAAACCAGGTACAGACTCTACCATGCATGCAAAACCTATGGAGTCTCTAGACCGAACACCCTATGCTAGTGCAACCAAGTTAACCTGGAGCTCTAATACCAGATCTGTCACACCCTAATTCCCATAATAATTTTAAACAAATTAAATTACAGGAAATTAAAAGCTAAATAGGAATATCAACTACCAGGAACCTACGTGTGTAGCTACTACACTCCAGACTAAATGCACTATGCTAAAACTTGTCTACATGTCTGCACCTGCAACTCAAAACAACAAAGAACAAGTGTGAGTGACAGAAGTCACCCAGCACGCACCCCACAAAATAGTAGAAAACATAACTATAATTAATTTTCCTTTAAATTCATTTCACAAATCCATTTCTCTAAAATCACACAATCAAGCCCATAAGGCTGAAAACCACAGTGAACACGGCCTACACCAGCCAAAACAACAAATAGAGCTCTACCAGCCCAAAACCACAATGAGGCCTTCAATGGCCAAAGCCACACATAGAGAATCGGGAAGCCCGATGCTAAGCAACCTACTCTAGCCACAAGCAGTCCACCGAAGTACGACCAACAATGTCTACACTGCCACGGTGATGGCCACCCAATGTAGGAGCTTTCACCGTCCCGCGATTCTCCCTCTTGGAGAACCCTTACAAGGCCAACCCCTCTCTAGGAATGTTTTCCTGTCTCTCAGGACGCTACCAACTACGTGGCACGTGTCCCACCCACA
Organism: Posidonia australis; assembly: GCA_024699735.1. NCBI lineage: Eukaryota > Viridiplantae > Streptophyta > Magnoliopsida > Alismatales > Posidoniaceae > Posidonia > Posidonia australis. The sequence continues at coordinate 20,797 of JAMKQA010062441.1, forward strand.
CTGGCCATCACAGGGTACACCTCCTCATGACGTCCTCCACACGATGCTTACGAGGGAGTGTCATACCTCCACACTAAACAACACCCAAGCCTTTGTGCTTACAGCGATAGTAGGAGAATCATACCTCCCCGTCATGCCACAAGACACCTCAACCTGCAGACAACAACTTTAGCCTCAAGACGACAGCTAAGGAAACTCATACCTCTAAGACCCGACACCCTTAGCCTCAGGTACATCGGCCCCCAACCTCAACCAGGGAGAAGTGCCCGACCACCCGAGAATGTCGTCACATTCCCAGGTCCCGATGACACTGTCCCATGGTATCTCGACCTGCACATAGAAAACTAGGAAAACCATTTTCCAAAACAGGCCAACTCATCTCTTTTAAAACTATTTTCCAAACCATTTTATATCTTTGGAAACTCTTTCAAACCTTGGCAAAATGGCACATCTGGTGTCCCATGAGACTACCACTGATGGCCCACATTCCCATCTCAAATGGGCAAAACAAGCAAATCTAGAAAATCCTTAGAAATCAGATTTATAAAACAGCTCGGCCTTGATTCGGTATACCGAAAATCCCTCAATCGAAAGGCCGATTAGGATCAGTCGACCGAAACAGGTCAGCGGTCAACACTCATGGTCCAAATCGATAAACCAAAAAGTGGTTCGGTCGACCAAAATCTCTTGATTCGGTCAATCGTCCAAAATCAGATGATCAATGTTCGACTAGAGGACCTAATCTAACAAGCCGTTTTCTGCGAATCCAGAAGCGACCCAATGCTCCACCTTTGAAATCACCCATAATGGGACCTTAGAGCAGACCCCCAAAATAAGCATCAAATATTCCACATATAACATAAGATGTAAACCCTCGAGTCTACTCCAAATCCACACATGCAAAACCAAAATCCATCCATCACACAGCAAGATATAAATTCGCAAAGATAGAGTGGTCAAATGGACCCAAACCACAACAACCTCCATAAAATGCCATAAATGCCTCCATAATTTTCCATAAATTCACAATAAATTCTAGGAATGTAAATTTACCTAGATTTCATACATTCCTATCATTTTCTACCAATTCCATGCTTTCTACTTTTTGGTTTGGAAGTGTGTACCTTAATATGACCTCTGGCGACCCTACTTTGGCCATCGACCACCCACTAGCCTCCAGAGCCTCCACGACACTTGGGACGACTCCCTGGAGCCACACGCTACTGCCACAAGCCACCACATAACGCCATCAACTTTCAAGCATGCTAATCAGGGGGAGAGGAAGAAACAGGGGAGGAGAAGGAAGAGATGGCAGAGAAAGAAGGTAAGTAAGGGAGGGACGGGGTGAGTGGGGAGAGCGAGTAGAGGAAGGGGAGATGGAGGTGGCGCTTGAGAGGAGGACGACGAAGCAGGGAAAATAGGAGGAGAGGTGTGGAGAAAGGAGGTTGACGGGCTACAGCAATATACACGCCGATGGTGGTAGCTGCATGCATGCATGCATAGTGCAACCACCAGCCTTCTGCATGAGCCAACAACCAACCGCACCAACTCACTCCCACCAACCACCGACCCACACACGGGCCCACAAGTACAGTGCCAACCATGCACAGGAACTCAGGACCAGAAACCAACCCATGATGCCTATGTCCAAAATCACAGAATCACACAAACGGGCCTCGGAACTGTAACACCTGTCCAAGAATAAATTTATTATAATGTAAATAATTGCAAAATAAATTTTACAGGTGTTACACCCCACATTTTTTGTCTTTTTGCCTTGCCTTCTGTCCATACAGCATTCCTTAGCCTCCCTTCATCTTCCTTGCCTCACCATCACAAACCAGAGGTCATTGACCATAGTCATGGCCGACAAACCCATCACAGACCGATGGCATGCAAGTGTATATGGGTGAGATCATCCACTACGTCCCATCAAGTTTTGTTTAATCCATTATGTTCTTTAATGTGTATTATTGCTTTCCTGATGATTGTATGGCTTTTATCGACGATTTCTCGCTTCAATTCTGGAGATGATGTTGCTATCTGAGACTACAAAACCAGGAGCGTGACCTTTAAGTGGATCGATATAGCACTACTATCCAGTGTGATGATATTGCACGATCATTTTGCACAAGGAATCAGAGCGATGCCCATAGCTCAGACAATGTCACTAAGCATCTATTTTGTTCTTTCTTGTTGGCTTTCTTTGGTTTTCTCACTTACTGATTCTTGCACTCTCATATGTTTTTTGCATCATGGATTGGCATCAAGCATCTCTCCCATGGGCATACATTATCCAACATTCAAATGCCAACATTGGCCACATTTTCGAGCACATTAAGCCAAGAAAGACTGATTTATCAAATGTATGGGGGTGCCTAATACCTTCCCCATGTATAGCAGGAGTCCTTGCCCTTTCTTTGGGATGCAACGATCAACATGTCGCATCCATTCATCATGGATTTTCACCATTGCACTTTGGCAATGTTTTATCGCATTTTCTCATTGATTTTTAGTTTTCCACACTTCCGATTCCAAATAGACTAGATGTCAACTCTTTTTTTGCCTTATCCATGCTTTACTTTATTTTGGTGTTTTCAAGTTGAGTATCCTTCCTCGGATTCTTTACCATGACCTCATCGGTTTCATGCACACGATCACACAAAGGTCACAAGAACTAGCGACTCCACTGGGGTTGAGACTTTGGCTTTTTACTAGCTTGCTTTGCCTTTTCGCTTGCTAGTTTGCTTGCTTTGCATTACTTGCTACAGTTAGCATTGCCTTTACCTTATTTCCTGCTAGATGCAATGATACTTTCCTTTTTCTTGGTGGATGTTTACTTTTACACGTTGCCTATGCCACCACACTCACACATACCCTGATACTTGCCTTTTGATGTGATGAATGCTTTTGTTTTCACCATCATGTCAACACAACACTTGAACATGCCATGATCATACCTTTTGATTGCTGTATTCTTGCATGTGTGCTTCGATTCAATGTTTGTTTCCCCTTTCGCACTTTTCCATGCCTAGTAGAGTAAAGATGTGTTTGCCTCCCCTCTTGATTTAATGTAAGAAACACAAACACAGAAAACAAGCAATAAAGTACAACTAAAGACAAATCCACACACTTCTCCCTAGCTTAATAAAATGCAAGTAAAAAATACCAAGCATCCTTGCATGATTGATTATATAGGAGCATGCATCTTCTCTTATCCAAAGTCCACCTACTCAGTTTAAGAAGGACAGTTCTGGTTGCCCGTTCTATAGCTTCGGTAAGAGATGTGTTGCTAGTTTGTCCTCCCTTGTCGAGGGTCACATTAGTGTTAGTAGAGGATACTGTCCCTTGCTACTATAGGATTCGAGGCCACCAATACACCACCATTCACTACCTAATCATTGGCCATAAAGGGGACGAGACCTTACATTCTATCCTGAGTCAGAGACCCACATGCCCTTGAGAGAGTTTAGAGTAGATAACCTACTAGAACACACTTAGTTGGTGAAAGAGCGCATGTTAGAAGCATTCATATGCAAGTGTGCCATTCATGCCACCTTAATAACCATTGCATTTTGTTCTTTTCGACCATTCATGCTGGCTACACCCTTTCTCGACCTTTGTTGCAAGTCAATGTACTAGTTCCTTAGCTAAAGCCCATGTGTTCCTTTCGTTGACTCCGTTCTATGCCTCGCTTGGCCATCCATTCTAAATTTATTCATCACCTCCAACAATAGCTCATCGTAGGTTTCATCCCCCTACTTATTGCCACAACCCCATCCACACTCACTCACGGTCAGCGATGGCCCAACGCACTAGCGAGCCTCATCCCTTTGTTGCTCCGAAGGGGATCTCTATTTCAATCCCTCCTTCCCCTATTTTGACTTCAGTTCCCTCCCCCTCACCTTATGATAACAACTTCCAGGTACATAGGGTCTCTCACCCACTTGTTACGGGACACTAGCAGACCTTGGCCAAATCGGAGCCCGTCACCGAATATGTCACGGTAACTACCACACGAGCTCTAGAGATGCTTGTGTCTTTCCCCCCTCTAAGGCTAGGTTTCCTTTGACACCAAGACTGTTGCGGCAACCTCTTTGATAAGTTTTCTGTCTTTTGGACCATTTGTATTTCTACCCTCTTTTGTGTCTATCCCATTCTCGATCTTGACCCTTGGTACTACTGTCTTCAGCCATGCAAGCCCAACAACTCTTGGCCCTTGCCTAGAAGTTGCAAGGCATGGCCATCTTGCTTGATCCTGCTTTGGTCTTGTCTGTCTCATCTACTCCCAAAGTTCCTCTACAACTTGCACTTGTGTTTCGTGTTGCACACACTACACCTTTGCCTCTGTCATCGCCATAGCTCCTCAATGCTCTAGAAATAGGGGCATCAACTTTGCCTCTTGCACTTTCACTACACTATCCATAGCACGCTACTCCATCTTCTAGTGGCCATCCTTTTGGTTTGGCTGGGGCACAACATTCGTCAAGTTTACTACCTAGAGTTATACCAGTGCAATAGTTGCTCCTCCTCCACTCTGCACTTCATTTAGCATAGCATGTCCTCTATCCTGCTCCCCCTACATTAGACTCAAGCTTTAGCATTCATGCCACAACACTCAACAGCCATGCGTGCACATGCCAACAATCATGCCATGACACCAGGTGGTGCGATGGTGGATCCAGAGCACCTCAATGCGACCCACATGGCATATGCATGACTCGCCTCAACTACACCATCCTCGACAACAATGACCATAAATACTCTTCTCACAAGGATGAGTGATCTAGAAAGAGCACTACATTTAGTGCAGGGCAAGGAACGCCAATCTTACTAGTTCCAGGACCTCAACTACTCCCCAACGATGACACACCCACCAAATTTCCACATCTGGATTTTTGAGAAATATAATGATAAAGGCTACCCTATTTCCCATCGAAGGGCATATTACGGAGACCACACTTAACTCTAGGCTAACAAGAGGATACTCATCTACTAGTTTGAAATGAGTCTCATTGACCATGCTCTGAAGTGGTTCACCTCTCTCGACATGTCCGCGACAAGGACTTGGAATGATCTCAACCAAGCATTGTTGGAACATTACTCCTTCAACATGGATATGGTCCTAAAGCTTGAGGACCTAGTCACAACTAGATAGATGCCTTACGGGCCATTTGGAGAGTACGGCGAGCAATGGCACACTCTTGTTTCACAAGTCTAAGATAGACCCTCTGATGAGGATTCTATAGAGATGATTATCCGTAGGGCGTAGCCAGCAACTGGGGCTCTGTTAAGCATCTAGCCCATCACCACCTTTGTATCCTTGATTCAAGCACGTGCTCGAGTGGACAATTCACTACGTAGCAGCAATTTTCCCACTCTTACCGCATCTGCCAAGTAGGCCACCACCTCCAGCTATAATGTTGGCACCAACAGTAGTGACAACAATAACAACGACTCCAACTACAACAACTCCACAAGGAGGTATCCTCCCAAGAATGCTATTGCATAAATTGGATCCCCTACTATGCCTACTAATGTGGTAAGTCCGCCAGCTCAGAATTAGAAAGCCTATGTACAAGTTCCTAGGACACTATACACTCCACGCATCACCACCATCGTCAAACCAATGTATCCCATCACATCAGTAAGGTAAGGACACCACAAAGGTCAGAGACGGCCTCATCGTGCCAAGTGAGACTTCACCCCATTAGTCGAGCCTTTGAGTGCTATCTTTCCTAAGGTCATGTCACTCGTGAAGCTTTTGGAGGTTTGCCTACCAATGAATCCCCTTCCGCCATGCTACTATGCAATCCTATATTGTAGTTTTCATCAGGTCACAGGACATTCCATTGACAACTGCTTCACACTACGGATTGCTATATATGACCTAATTGACCAAAAGGTCATTGTCATCGATATGCAATTGGCAGAGCCCGCACCAACTCCAACACAAGCACCAGAACACCCTAGTATAGTTAGCCAACCCCTGCCCCAGCATTCGAGTTTGGGAATTGTATGGACTTCGAGAATCCACTCCTTATTTCCTATTGGGTCTACTACATCCATGGTAGACCCTTCTAATCTTATCCATCTCTGCTCCTTTTCCTTCTTATCTTTATCAATCTTTTCTTGTAGGCTTTGGATTAGTTATTAATATGATCCAATTGACTTCCACGCTGAGGCACACTGCTGTGTAACCCGCCATGTAATCTCCACCATCCACACCAATCTACCTTTCAGCTAAACCCAAGCAAAGCCCATTTAGCCTACCCTATTGCAAGATCACCTAGCAATTCTCTCAATAGAACCACCAATATGCTAACTAGAGTTGGCGGCTTGTCCATGGTCATTAAGATGACTCGACATATCCATCTTGTGCCCTATAACTACGCCACAGAAATGTGCACGAAAATCACAAGATTGGGTAGGGTGTTAGCTGCCCAATGCCTACTCCACCCCAGCCAGAAAGCTAGCCCATCAAGCATACCATAGAAGATGTCCCTTCCAAATCCATCATAGCCACCAGCAACAAGAAGGACTAACCCATAGTAGATATAATCTCCCAGCTTATGAAGGTCAAAGCTGACATATTTGTCTAGGATCTTATCCACACCTCTGCTAAACATATGGAAGCCTTCCTGAGAGTATTCGAAGTTGCACATCTCCCACACAATAGAACCTGTAGCCCTAGAGAGCATGGTGGGCATGATTGTGACACCACTGGTTATCTCCTTTTCTAGTCAGGAGTTACCTTCAGTAGGGATTTAACACAATCAACCCCTATTCATCACAGTACAATACTAGAGTTTTTGTATTCCCCTCACACTAGTGGATAATGGAGTGGACTTAAACGCCTACCCTTTTGCACACCACAAGTAAGATTGGATTAAAGTCCGAAGATATTACACCAGCCATGAAAGCAATTATGGCCTTTGACAACACTCACATTAATGCCCTAGGGATCTTGGTTATTCCTCTTATTGTCGATCCAACTAAATTTGACATGGAATTCTACGTCGTCGATCTTGAGCCTACTTTTAATCTCTTGCTTGGCTACCCTTGGTTGCACAAACATCAAGCCATCCCCTCAATCCTTCACTGCATGATAAAGTTCTACTAGAGCAATAACATCATTGTCATCATGAGAATTTTGAGAAAAAAAGGTTTGACGCTGTTTTTGCTATTTCTCACCAGACTGTCCACTTCAACCCCAATCCATCGGATGTCATGTACTGCATTAATCAATTCAAGCTAGTTAACTATATTCCTGATCTCCAATGTGCTAGCTACCAAGCCATTCACAGCAATGCATTCCTAATGGTCGAGAATTTATGTCACCGATGGGGGTACATGAATGGAACACCTCTCGGGTAGTACAACCAAGGAATCATTAAGCCCATCATCACAAAAGAAAGAAAAGAATTTGTAGGACTTGGATACGAGTGGCAGCTCCAAGGAAATGGATTCTAGTGCTCACGTAAGTCTATGAAGCTGTTTATCCCTCAGGATATGACTAACTTCATCAATGCATGCATTCTAGATCCCAAGCAAAGCCACCTCGCAGCAGAAGCAATATAACCCTACGATCTACTAGCCAGCATGGAAGAGTGGATCCGCATAGAGGACTACTAATCAGAGGAGGACCACTCAGAGATAGAGGACATAGAAGGGACTGACAAAGAGGTTCATAGATGTCCAGCATTACCAGGGTCAGTAAGATCATCACTACCACCTGTAGATTCCACAACAGTTCTTACAACAGTTCCAACCACAGAATTAACAACATCAGCTCCATTCACAATTCCACTAGCATCTTTGTCGGCTGCTACGACAGTTTCCATTCAGCTAGTAATCCCAACAGTGTCACCCGCAGGTCCACTTGCAGGTTCAGTAGTTCCAACACTATAGTCAATTTCACCAACAATTCAGTTAGCCAATTCAGCCATTCCTATAGTTCCACCTGCATCATTAATAGTGTCAATGGCTCCACTATCACATTTTCCATCTGCCTTAGCAAATCCAGCATTGTCATCACTCCCTGTAATACAACTTGCAAGTCCACTACCTTCATCAACAGAAGGAGAAATAACAAGCACAATCGCCCAGTCATCAGCACAACCAGTGCACTCAGTAAACTCATTTGTGCTCCCTCTAGCTCAATTTGCAACCTTTCCACAACCAGTCCCATAGGCTCTAGTACAACTGATGGCCCGAAGCATCGCCCAAGGTGAAGAAGCCGTCAAGCATGCATACAAGAAGCAATCAGTGCCTACTATCTTGACCTTGCCTTTGGCGTGGAGGAGGGGGCATCATAGAGGCCCAAGTAAATAATATGCTCAGTGATCTGGAGGTCCTATTTCAAAAACAATTGGCAACATTGGCCGATGATGCAGAAGAAGAGCTCAAAAACAAGAAAGGAAAGGCAATGATCATAGAGTTTGAGTAAGCACGAACCCTAGGATAGCAGGACCAACCATCCATTTTGGTCCTAGAAGAACCAAAGACAGCATGCACTAGACTAGGGGAGTTAATCTCCCAACAACTGGGAGGTGGATCTAGGTGGTACTACCAGCACAAGCCTCACCTTAAGGGTGCGGGTCAAAAAAAAGGATCCTAAGTTAGGCTTAGGAGGGAGCACGAGCAGTAGCAGCCAAATCAGGCAGCAATAGGATAGCCACCACACTACAGTACACATTGTACATATTGTAGAAAATACAAAAAAATATCAGAAACCCCAAAAAATGTAAAAAAATAATTAAAGATGCAGAAGAAGTAGAACGATCTGACCTATCACCAGGACCAACTAAAGTAGGACTAGAGATCATATAGCACAGTTAGTGCAACACCAAGATCAGTGTGACCATTTTGAAGCACCACCAATGGCAGGAGTCTGAACACATTTTCAGCTTCAAGGTTACTGATCCCTCCTTTCAACAAGAGATCTTGTCCAAACTCATTGCTTATGAAGACGAGGATTGTTCAGACATGAACGAAGATGACAAAGCATTGCCTAAATTTCAGAACTATGATAGTGACCTAGAAGGGCCAAACCTACATGTTGAAGAAGATACTGAGCTCGTCAACATTGGCACAATGGAGGACGTCAAAGAAGTATGCATTAGTGACCAGCTCACACCAAAGGCAAAAGCATAATTCATAACCTCCCTAAGGGAATATGCAAACGTCTTCACTTGGAGCTACGATGACATGGTCGGACTAGATGTCGTGGTAGTTGTGCACACACTACTTCTCAAGCAAAACGTAAAGTCAGTGAAGCAAAAACATACAAGATGGTGGCCACAGTGGCTTCTCGAACTTAAAAAAGAAATCATGAAGCAAAGTAAGGTCAGTTTCATCAAGGTTGTCCTCTATCTAGAATGGCTTGCTAATGTCATACCAATGCCAAAGAAGGATGGATGAGTTCACATGTGCATCAATTATAGAGACCTCAACAAAGCGAGCCCAAAAGATAACTTCCTGCTACCTCACATCAACATCCTAGTCGACAACACTACGGCGCACAAGATGTTATCATTCATGGATAGCTTCTCAAATATAATCAGATTAGAATAGTAGAAAAAAGGCATGGAGAAGACATCTTTCATCACCCCTTGGGGAGTCTTCTATTATAAAGTGATGCCACTTGGACTTAAGAATGCTGGTGCTACCTATCAGAGAGCAATGATAGCACTTTTCCATGACCACATACATCAAGAAATCGAGGTCGACATGGATGACATGATTGCCAAATCTACAAAGTCCAAAGATCACATCTCTTGCTTGAGAAAGTTATTCAACTATCTCCACAAGTACAAGCTTCGTCTCAAACCTAACAAGTGTGTATTCAAGATAACTTCCAGCAAACTCCTTAGATACATCATCAGCTAGTGGGGAATTGAGGTGGATCCCAACAAAACTAAAGCTATTATTAAAATGCCTCCACCTACAATTGAAAAGGAGGACTAGGGCCTATTGGGGCGACTACAATACATCAATCAGTTCATTGCACAATTCACACCCATCTGCGAACCGATCCTTAATCTCCTGAGGAAGAATGCATAGATCAGTTGGAGTGAAGACTACCAAACTACATTTGACAAGATCAAGTAGTTATTCACCAAGCCTTCAGTACTAGTTCTATCCACATCAGGATGACCTCTACTTCTATATCTATTAGTTATGCAACACTCCATGGCTGTCGTCTAGGGCCAACATGACGAATCAAGATACAAGGAAAGAGCCATATATTATCTGAGCAAGAAATTCAACGACAGTGAAGCCAAGTACAGCACCAATGAGATGGTCTGCCTATCCCTTGTCCTAGTCACCTAACAGTTGAGACATTACATGATGGTGTACCCTACTTAGATCCAATGAAATATCTACTCTAGAAGCCAACATTGGTAGGCAGGTGTGTCAAGTAGCAACTTTTGTTGTCTCAATACGACAACACCTTCGTCACACAAAAATCCATGAAGAGGCAGGCTATAGTAGATCACTTGGTTGGTTTATCCTTGCTGGAATATACACCCTTTCAAACACAGTTCCTAGATGAGGACATCTTGTTCGCCTTAGAGGACTCAAAGCCTAGGGAATTGTGTGACAAGTTGCAGTGGCACCTATATATTGACGGCGTTGTCAATAAAAGAGGCATGGGCATCAATGCAGTATTTGCAACACCACGGCGGCAATTGATCCCTTTTGCTAGGAAACTAGTCTTTGAGTGCACCAACAACATAGCAAAATAGAAGCATGCATCCTTGGGCTACAGGCTGCACTTGAGCATGGTGTGTAAAAATTGCAAGTCCATGGTGAGGCAATGTTGGTCATCTCCTAGGTCAATGGAAACCAGAAGGCCAAGGACCCCAAGCTAGTGTCATACCACTTCTATCTACCAAATCTCATTGTAGAATTTGAAGAGTTCCATTTCTCCTTCATGAATAGGACTAAGAATGCCTACACAGATGCATTAGCCACAATAGCATCCTAGTTCTCAATACTAGAGGATCATGTAGTGGACATATCAATTGCTTGTGTGGAATAGCTAGCCCATTCCATGAGTATAGAAGAAACGGATCCAATAGAATAGCCACTGTGGTACCACGACATTAAAGTCTTCATAAAATCATGCAACTTCCTATCTAGTGCCACAACGATGGATAGAAAGATCATGGCCTGCTTAGCCTCAAAATATGTGCTTAGAGTAGGACACCTCTATAGAAGATCATACAATCAAATGCTCCTATGCTACGTAGACAAGAGAGACATTGATGCATTGATGTTGCAAATGCATGCAGGGACATGCGACCGATGCATGAATCGGGTGCTTCTAGCCAAAAAGATAATGCTACAAGGCTACTTTTGGTCATCCATGGAAACTAATTGCTATCAGTTCGTGCGAAGATGCCATAACTACCAGATCCATGGGAATTTCATCTATGCTCCCCCTTAACAATTACACAATATGTCCTCACCATGGTCATTTTCTACCTTGGGAATTGATGTCATTGGTGCCATCCATCAAGCAACTTCCAACGAACATTGTTACATCCTGGTGGTTGTCAACTACTTCACCAAATGGGTAAAGGCGGCTTCCTACAAGACAATTACCACTAGGCGATAAAGAAGTTCATCAAGAATAATATCATAGCCTGGTATGGGATCCTGCACGCTATCATCATGGACATTGGAAGCAACTTCACAGCCAAGATGATCAAGGACAACCTATAGAGCTACAAAATCGTGCGTCATAGATCCTCTCCATATCACTCGTAGATGAATGGTGTAGTTGAGTCTGCCAACAAGAACCTCACCAAAATCTTAAAAAAGATGGTAGAAACTCATAAGGACTAGCATGATAACCTCCCATATGCACTATGGGATTACAAAACGTCAATTAGGACCTCGACAAGGGCAACTCCATGCTCGCTTGTTTATGGTATGGAAATGGTTCTACTCATTAAGGTAGACTTACCTTCACTCAGGATCCAGAGAGAGGCAGAACTAAAGGAGGCAGAATGCGTCGAAGGCCACTATGTTCAATTGAATCAGATAGATGAGCATAGATTGCAAGCCATGCACTATGCCCAATGCTACTAGAATAGGATTGCTAGAGCTTATCAAAAGAAAGTCCAACCCAAAAGCTTCATGATGGGGAATTTAGTCTTGTGAGCCATCTATCTTCTTGATGTCCATGGCAAGTTCAGGCCCAACTAGTATGTCCCATTTTTCATCATACAGATCTTCTCGAAAGACGCTGCAATCCTATAAAACATGCATCACACCGAGTAGTCTGAACTAGTCAACACATACTACCTAAAACAGTACTACCAGTGACTGGAGCCTCTTTCCTTGCCTTGCAAAGCTCTCCTCGTCTGCACCTACGACCATGCCGGCGAATTTGACTCATGGGGGGCTAGTTGAGAAAACTAGGCTCACAAACCAATAAGGCCATGACGATGATGGTGAATCTCAGAAAGGATACTCATCTCGAAAACACCCAAAAGAGGCAAAGAATGGATAACGAAAGAAAACAGAGTCGCCACCAAAACTATTGGAATCAAAAGATGATGAAAGCTAAAAAAAGAGAGAATGCTATAAAAACGAGGAAACATGTGCAAAATACAAGAATCTGTGCCAATGGATGTGTCATTTTGGTCATTGCATACAAGAAAAAGGGTAAGGACTCTTATTATGCATGGGGAAGATGTTAGGCACCCCCACACACCTAGAAATTGGTCTTTCTTGGTTTAACTCGCTTGCAAAATGGCCATTGTAGGCACGGGATGCCAAATTGATGTGCACCTTAAGGCAGGATGCAAGATGCCATGCTAGGATGTAATAAAACATGCTCTAGAAACAATACAAAAGCAAGAAAACCAAATACGAATCAAGTAAAAAGATCAAAAAGTGCTCTGTAAACTGTCTGAACCTCTAGTAAGTCGCGCTACATATTCACATTGGGATGTAACATTAGTTCCATCCACTTAAGATGCACATTACCATGACCCCCTAGCAAATCGCACTTGACATTTTACAGTTCATTGATAGAGAACTTCATCGCCCAATTCAACTTGATAAAACAATGATAAAAATCAACGAAGCGTCGGATAAGCTAGAACATGATGACAAGAACACAACAGAACAAATCAAACATGCAGTGATTGCCTAGATCTCTCCACCCACTTAGCTCACCGGAGACCCACCAAAATTGAGCTCTCCGACCATGGCAAAGGCTGGCAGGCTCTATCTGGGGTTGCGGTGGTTAACTAGAGGGAGGGACGTCTTGGACAATCGATAAGGATGCAATGTATGTATGGAAAAAATGAAATGTTGCTCATCGTTAGCCAGTTCAGTGAGCTCTTTGTCCATTTGCCATGGCGAAGGCAGCTGGTAGGTCCATGGGCTGATGGACACTGAGCTCTCATCATTGAGCGTGGACAAGGCGATGTGGTGACGTACAAGACTCAGGATCAACAATCAATGCCTCATTCTAAACCACAAGCACGTCACTGATGTAATATGTTGGTATGGCATATGAAGGTGGTTAAAGTAGTTGTAACTAATGCACATGTTTTCCATGTGTATGGTTATGTGCGGTTAAGAAGAAAGGTTTTGTTATAGAATTGTTATGGTTAAGCGTTTGTTAGAGAGATGGTTATGGAGATGTTGTAGTGTTAGTTATATAGATGTTATTGTAGTTGTATATGGTTGTGACAAACTCTAGAATATATAGAGGTGTATAATAGAATGAAAGGCAATGAGAATTATTTCAGCCATTCTACTTTGCATTCTTCTTCTTCTTCCATATTTCTCTTCCCGTGTTTCTTCTCCATTCTCTCCACATTGTTATACTTCACATATAGTTGTTTTGGATGATTTCTAACATGGTATCAGAGCTTTCCTACTGCATCTGATATTTTTTTGCTGATTTTGGAGAGTTTGGTGTTGCAGCTTGGTAGAATGAATCCGGCAGCTGCAGTCGATGCTACTCGCACAGGTATGGCTGGTAGAATGGTTGGATCTTTAGCATTTTCGTGTGGTTTTCCTCCTTCAGTAGTGCAACACAATGTTTCTCATAAGCTCAATGATGCAAAGTATGCATTATGGAAGTCATAGTTTATTCCCTTGATGAATGCTTTTGAGTTGATGGGCATTGTGGATGGCACCTTCCCAAGTCCTACACCATTGATTAATGTGACTGAAGGTGATGATATAAGGTTTGTGCATAATTATGAGTATCTTGCATGACACAAAATGGATCAATTGATCCTAAGTTGGTTTATTTCTTTTGTGTTTGAGGAGATTGGTTCTCTGCTTGTCAATCTATCTTCTACAATAGAGGTTTGGGTTTTTCTTCAAAAGTATTTTGCCACTAAGTCTAGAGCTTGGATTTTTCAGTATAAAACTGAATTGAATGCTCTTAAAAAGGGTGGTAAGTCTATTTCTGAATATATGCATCATGCTAAAAGTTTGGCTCTTAGTCTTAATGGTGTTGGTTGTCATTTTGATGATGATGATTTGGTCTTATCAATCTTAAATGGATTAGGACCTGATTTTGTCTCTATAGTTGCTTCAGTAACCTCAAGAATTGCTCCTGTACCATATGATGAATTAGTGGGGTTATTGTTGAGTCATGGACAAAGGTTGAAAAGAAATCGACCTTTACTTGATATTGCTGCTAACTATGTCTCCAAAGAAAGTAAATCAAATCCAGGATCCAGAGGTAGAGGAAGATCTCATGGTGGCAAATCAGGAAGAGGTGGTTATTATGATAAGGGAAGAGGTAATCAATCAAACAAGGCTCAGGGGAAGCACTCTGTGGCTAGAGTACAATGCCAAATCTGTGGGAGATTAAACCATTCAGCCATGACTGGTTATCAAAGGTATAATCATGCTACACCAGCAACAAACATATTTGAAGGCTCATATAATGGTGGAAATTAGAATTGGCTAGCTGATTCAAGAGCTACTGACCACATCACAAATGATTTAAGCAATTTAGGCATCTCACAAGAGTATCGTGGAGGAGAAGAGGTGAAGATTGGAGATGGTACTAGCCTTCCGATTTCCAATATTGGTTATTCTAATATTTTCTCCTCTCATGATAAATTTGCTCTCAAAGATATCTTGCATATTCCTGATATCACTAAGAACTTGTTATCAATTCATAAATTCACTCTTCATAATGGTGTAAGTAATGAATTCTTTCCATATCATGTGCATGCATATCAAGGACCAGCAAATAGGGATGGTGCTTCTCAAAGCATGCTTTAAGGAGGGCCATATGAAGTTCCATTGAAGAAGGAAGCTGGATGTAGATCACCTTCAATGTTTTCAGTAGAGAATGTGTCTCTCCAAACTTGGCATTCAACACTAGGCCATGCAAATTCTTTTGTAGTTAGAAGAGTTGTGTCTTCTTTTAATCTTCCTTGTATCAAAGACAAGATGACAAAGGTGTGTGATCCTTGTATGCAAGCTAAGAGCCACAAACTTCCATTGAATTGTACTTCATCTATCAGTAATAAACCATTTGAGCTGATATTCTCTAATGTCTGGTCGTCCCCTGTTCAATCCTCAAATGGTTACAAGTATGTGGTCACTTTTATTGATTATTTTAGTAAGTTTATGTGGATCTTTCCATTAACACTCAAATCAAAGGTGTATGCTATACTTATACAATTCAAAAAATGGGTGAAAGTTCAGTTTGCTACTGAAATCAAGGCCTTGCATTCATATTGGGGAGGTGAATATGGAAGATTGAATCAAGAATTCAAATGGCTGGGTATTATTATTCATAGAGTGAGTGCTCCATATACTCCCTAGCAAAATGGATGTGCTGAGAGAAAGAATAGGCACTTAGCAGAAGTTGCATTGGCTATAATGGCTCATAGTGGAGTACCTTTGAAGTTTTGGTATCATGCCTTTCAAATAGCTGCATATTTGATTAATCTACTCGCATCTTTTTCACTTGATAGTCACTTATCTCCATTTCAAAAGTCATTCAACAAGTCTCCTAATTATAGCTTTCTCAAAGTGTTTGGGTGTAAGTGTTTTCCTCTCCTTAGGTCTTATAATTCCCACAAACTTCAATATAGATAAGCACCTCATGTCTTCTAAGGGTATAGTCCTTCTCACCTTGCCTATAAATGCTATGATATTCAAACTCATACTTTGAGAATTGCTAGGCATGTGAAGTTTGACGAAAATTGTTTTCCTTATCATGCATCATCTTATTTTCCATCTACCTTTGTTCCTTTTAAGCCTTCTAATATGACTTCTAGTTCAATGTCTTCTATTATCATAACTACATCTTCTTCTAACTCATTGTCTTCTAGTTTAGTTTTACATTTGCCTAATCATGTTCATTCTTCTCCTGTTTTGAATTTTGTCCCTATACTACCATCCATAAATGAATGTGTTCCAACTCATTTAGATTCTCAAACCATTCCTCAATCATCCTCACCAGCACCTCAAACTTCATCCAAACCTTCTTCTCATACTTATAATCTCAAATCTAATGTCTCATCAATACAGGGTGCTAATAGGATACATCCAAAGCAAACCAGATCAATGACTTATCTATCAAATAAAAAAGCTTTTACTGCCACATGTCATCCTCTCCCTTCCACATCACATCTTAGTCCTGATGAGATGGAGCCATCATCCATCATAATAGCTTTCAAACATCAACATTGGAGAGAAGCCAAGAATTCTGAATTCAATGAACTTATGAGAACAAACACTTGGTAGCTTGTACCTAGATTACCATCCATGAATGTCATTGGGTGTAAATGGATTTACAAGGTAAAAAGAAAGCCTGATGGATCTCAGGATAGATATAATGCAAGGCTAGTAGCAAAAGGATATAATCAAAAGAAGGCATTGATTACTTTGATACATTCAGCCCTGTCATCAAGCCAACTACTATCAGATTGATTTTATCCATAGCAATCTCAAAAGGGTGGCAAACGAGACAATTAGATGTTCAAAACGCTTTTCTACATGGAAATTTACAAGAGGATGTTTATATGACTTAGCTAGCTGGTTTTGGTCATCCATATTTTCCCTTACATGTAAGCAAACTGAAAAGGTCTTTATATGATCTTAAACATTCTCCTAGAGCATGGTATACAAAGCTTTGGGAGTTTCTACAAGACTATGGTTACATCACATCTAAGACTGATACTTCCTAGTTTGTGCTCCAGAATTGTGGTCATTGTCTATATTTTCTAGTCTTTGTAGATGATATCCTAGTTGTTGGCAATGAAAGCAAACAAATTCAAAAGTTATTGGCGGCATTGTCAACTACATTCCCAGTAAAGGATATGGGATTTCCACATTATTTATCTTGGGATTCAATTATAGCAAATTAAAGGAGGTATATTTTTGTCTCAACAAAAGTATTTAGTACAGCTACTAATCAAATCCAAACTAGAGGGGAGTAAACCCATGGCTACTCCAAAGTCTACTGTTGTTGTCCTCAAAAAGGAGCAAAAGGATTCAGTTTCAGATCCTACATTGTCTAGGCAATTGGTAGGAGGCTTTCAATACTTGTCTCTTACTAGACAAGATATCTGCAGACACACCATATGCATACAGTGGGACCTTAAACCCCAAACCAAACTCAAAACCCCAATCCAAACCCTAAACCAAACTCAAAACCCTAATCCAAACCTTAAACTCAAGGTTAAACGCTAAACAAAATTCAAAACCCTATTCCAAACCCTAAACCATAGGTTAAATCCTAACCCAAACTCAAAACCCTAATCCAAACCCTAAACCTAGGTTAAACCCTAAACCCTAGGTCAAACCCTAAACCCTAAACCAAACTTAAAACCCTAAAACAAACACTAAATCCGACATTAAACCCTAATCCAAACCACAAACCCTAAAAAACCCTAAACCCTAGGTCAAACCCTAAACCGTAAGTCAAACCCAAAAACCTAACCACTTCCCACCTTCATTATAACCACCTATAACAACCTTTAACCACCTAAACAAACCCTAACTACTTCTCACCTTCATCATAACCACTACAACTACCTATAACCACCAAAACAAATCCTAACTACTTCCACTATCATTATAACAACTTCCAACAACCTCTAACTAACCATAGCAACCCATAACAACCATGGCAAGTCAATAAATACCCCCCATTTGCAACTGATAAAGGGAGGTTGGAAAATTGAAAAGGAGAGCCCCCAAAGCATTTTTCTCTCAACTAGAGCAACCAGAGAGGTCCAGGAGCAAAGAGGAAGCTCGAGGAGGACAAAAATCTGAGTTTCATGCCATCTCCGGCGAGTTCTGGTGACCTCTGACGGCTAAGGTCACTGCCAGCCCAGGTATGCCCTCCACAGACGTCAATTTCCTTCCAAAATGGTTTCCTAGATCTCCTTCTTCCATCCCCAAGCGATTCCAATTGAGCCAGAGGGTTTCCCTCGTTGGAATCGAAGTTCCAAGTCTCACCGGATCTGTTCTCCGGTGACCTAGGTGGGGGCACGAATCCAGTGCTTGATTTGTGCCCCAAGGTGCACGATCCTCTCCCCTTGGTTCTCCTTTGGCTCCTCCGATCATCTGGACGCCTCGTCGATCCCTCTACAAGCCTCTAGTAGCTAGTTGCCGAAGTCACGCGTCGTTGTCGTTGTCGTCGCCAGGGAAGACAACTGGTAACGACGACAGATCGCGCACCTTCAGCTCTACCGCGCCTCTCTGAGCCTCCAAGAACATTCCACGGCACGCCCCCAACACTCCAGAGCCATCAGAGTCAAGCTTCGCGCCCTAAATCATTCATGCAACCACCCTCGTAGGAGAAGACGATGGCGACGATAGGCGGAACCCAACATTGAGAGATCTCCCTCCTTTCCTGCCTCTAGAGGAAGGGAAATGCTCCACTCATCGCCCTCAAGCTACCTAGAGCCCTGGATTGCCGCATAGCAGCCTCTAGAGTCATTGTCTTCCTCGGCACTGTTGCTAGAGTTACGTCGACGACGAGGGAGGTGGGAGGCCAACTCCAGCCGTCAAGCATCGGATCCAGACCATTAGATCTCCTCCCCTCCTCCTTTTGCTTCTAGTGGAGTCTGATGCACGGTCAGGCATCGAGATGCCCTAGAGGAGCATCCCAGGCGATTGTCGACGGCAAAGTTCTGTCGTCGGAGGCCGCCTATCACGACCCAAATTTTCCACAATAATTTAAAACAAATTAAATTGCGGGAAAATTAAAGGCAACAATAAATATCTAACTACCACGAACCTGTGTGTGTGGCTAGCAGACTCCAGACAATATGCACTACGCTAACTCTCTACATGGCTACACCTGTAAACCAAAAACACGAGGAAACACGTATGAGTGACAAAAGTCACCCAGTATGCACCCCAAGAAAAACCACAGAAAAAAAAATTATAATCTATTTTCCTTTTAAATTCATTTCGCAAACTATTTTCTCAAAACCTCATAAACCAGGCCCACACCAGCCAAAACCTCAACCGGGGCTCTACATGCCCAAAGCCACAAGCAAAGGCCCTTAATGGCCAAAACCACACATAGTGAGTCGGAAAGCTCGGCGTTAGGCAACCAAACTCTAGCAACACATAGTCTACCGAAGAGCGACAACGGTGTTCTACACTGCCACGGTGTGCCACCCTGTGCAAGAGCCAACCACCGTCCCGCAATTCTCCCACCAGGAGAACCCTCACCAAGCCAACCACTCCTTGGGAAGGTTGTCCTGTCTCTCAAGATGCAACCAGCTACGGGACACGTTTCCCACCCGCACTGGCCACCACAGGGTACGCCTCCTCACGGTGTCCTCCACACACAGTGCTAAGGAGGGAGTATCAAACCTCCACACTCGGGCCTCAATGCTCACAGTGACAACAGGAGTATCATACCTCCCCGTCATGCCACATGATACCTCAACCCGCGGACCACAACCCTAGCCTCGAGATTACAATCAAGGTGTCTCATACCTCCAGGACCCGACGCCCCTTAGCCTCAAGTATCTCGGCCCCCGACCTCAACCAAGGAGTCGTGCCTGACTACCCGAGAATGTTGTCACATTCCCTGGTCCCGATGACACAGTCCCACAGTGTCTCGGCCCGTACACAGAAAACCAGGAAAATATTTTCCAAACCAGGCCAACTATTTCCTTGAAATCCATTTCCAAAACCATTTTCATATCCTTTGAAAATTCTTCCAAAACATCGGCAAAACGGCGCATCAGGTATCCCAAGAGACCACCACTGACGGCCCATAGTCCCTCTCAATGGGTCAAAACACAGCAATCAAGAAAGCCCTCAGACAAAACATTTTATAAACTCATTTGGGCCCTGTTTCGGCATGCCGAAAATCAGGTTCGATTTACCGAAATCTACTGATTCGGTCGACCACGGTGATTTGGTAGGTCGAATCGACTAGAGGACCAAACTGACAAAAAATGGTATATGAACGAAATCGGTATACCAAAATTCACTGATTTGATATGCCTTTTTCAATTCGGTATGCCGAATTTTGTGAAACCAGAAAACGACCCAAAACCCTACAGTCCAAAATCATCCCAACTAGGACCCCTGATCGGACCAGCTAAACAAGCACCAAAAATGTTGCATAAAACATAAGATGTAGACGCTCGAGTCTACTCCAAATCCCAATAAACAAAACTAAAATCCATTCACCATGCCTCAAGATATAAAATCGGAAAGGCAGAAGGGTCAAAACGACCCATAACGCAACCATCAGCATAAATGCCCATAAATTAACCATAAATACACAATAAATCAAAATAAATGCTAGGAAAGTAAATTTACCTAGATGTCATGAAATCCTATCATTCTACCAATTTCATGCTCTCTATTACATGAGGTGGAGATGCGTACCTGAAAACGCCTCCGGCGATCTCCAACCGACTCCGGCGAGCTCCGGCGCAACCACGGCCAAGGGAGCACTCCACAACCTTGAGGACGCTCCACCCAAGCTCTGCGCACTACCACAGCCACTGCAGCCCTCCGCTTCACTTCCTCCCTCTCTCTCTGTCCGACGACGTGCGAGAAGAACGAACAAGGGATATGGGTGGAAGGAGAAGAAGAGGGGAAAGAGGAATGAGGAGTGGGGAGGATGGAAAGGAAGGGTGGGGAAGGAGATGTGCACACTAGGGAGGAGAAGGAAAGAAGAAGAAAAAAGAAGAAGGTGGCAATGAGCGGTGAGGAGTGTGGTGTGGCTTATAAGGCTTACGCCCGCAGTAGCTGGGAACATGCTCACCTGCGCGTCTCAGCCACTGGCACACCGCAAGAGCAAACAACCACTCCGCCCAACCACCAGCCACAACCAACAGCCCACAAATGCAAGCCCCATGGGGACCCCACACCTGGGCCCCACACGGACCCACACCCGGGCCCCACATGCATAGTGCCAAACCACGCACAAGGACACGCAAATAGAAGCCAGCCTAGGAGGCCAAAGCCCAAAAGCATAAAACCACACAATAGGCCTCGAAACAGTAACACTCATCTAGGAATAATATTCATAAAATGTAAATAATTACAAAATGAATTTTGTGGTTGTTACACCACCGCGGTTCTTTTCCTTTAAAAAAATAGAAAATAATGTTTTCTTTTGAATAAACTACTATTCTTTTTCTTGCAAATAGGTCCTTTTCCTTACAATTAGGTCCTTGCAATAGATTTTTTATCATTTTAATAGTATTTGTTCTGAAATATTGCAATGTGACCCCTGAGCTTTGTTATTAATATTTTCCATGTTGTAAAATTTGATTTAAAACCTCTAAGTTTCTTTTCATGCATTTAAGTCTAGTATTTTTGCATATGAAACCCTGAGCTTTACCAAAACTATTCTAAATGCATGTTTTCCTGTCAAAATTGCAAATTAAACCCTGGATATTCAAATATTTGCTCAAATGTGACCTGAATTGCATTTTAGCCCCTAAATTTTACTGATTTCTCACTAAATGCATGTTTTCTAGGGTAAATTTGCATGTCAGTCCTTGAAACATTCTATTTCCAAACATGAACTTTTTTTCTTGCACTTTTAACCCTGGATTTCTTCAGAATTGCATTAAATACATGTTTTAATGGCAAAATTGCATATTGATCCCTAAAGATCTTGAATTTGACCAAAAATGCACAGTTTTGCACATTTGACCCTAGATTTCTTCAAAATTATATAAAAAATGTGTTTTCCTTTGTATTTTTGATGATTTAGCTTTAGAATTTCATCCTTCATTCTGAATTTTGGAATCTTGCACAACAGCCCTGGAATTTACACCTTTTTCACCCACAGGCATTTTGTACATTTTGTTGCTATTTTTTATGCATAATTTCTCATGTCTTCTTTCCTGCATTATTCACACACTTCTGATTTGTTTCAAACTCGATTTTCACATCGTTTCCCGATTTTCTTCTTGACTTTTATGATTTTGATTTGATTTGGCTTTCCATCACCCAAGAGTGTACATTAACAGACTTGACAATGCCGACATTGACCTGAAAGAGGATTATTTTCCCCAATTCAATTTTCTCGAATTACTTCAAGTTTCTACTGATTTACATGACACTTTCCGAGTATTCTCGATTTTCACAATTTTCCTCATCACCCAAGGACGTACAGTAAAGTGGCATTATCAATGCCTACATTTGTCCCTCGGATTATCAGTTTTTCTTTCTTCCTTCTCCATTTCTATGATTTGGCAAGTTTTCCAGTCATATTTAGTATGTGCACTCAGAATAGGCAAGCATACACACAATAGACCATTAGAGAGTAGGAAACCTAGAAAAACCGATTTCTTTGGGCGCCTGGGGTGCCTAACCCCATCCCATGCGTAACAAGAATCTTTACCCTTTCTCTAGCCCGCATCGATTTGTGCACTACATCCATTAGGCATGGAGCATGCATATGTTTTCTTCACCTTGATTTATTTTGGTTTTTCCTTTGTGTTTGCTTTTCCTCTTCATTCCATTAAAAGATTAGGTGTTGACTCCTTTCCTTATCCTTTCTTATCTTTCTTTGGTGTTTCCGAGCCTAGTTTTCTTCTCCAGATTCACCATCTTCACCGTGACGTATCTAGACTCCTCGTGTGCTTCCACGCACCATAGGATAGTCGTACAGGGTTCCACCGGCATGGTCACAATATCTCTTTCTTAGTTAGTATGCTCAACCAAATGATGCATAATCCATCTAATACTCATTGGGAGGCTTTGAAAAGGTTGCTAAGGTACTTGAAGGGTATTGTGACTCATGGTCTAATGCTTTCAAACACAACTGATTCAAACATACGGGTGTTTTCAGATGTTGATTGGGCTTCATGCCCTGATGATAGAAGATCTACAACTGGGTTTGTAGTGTATCTTGGCGCAATCCTATTTCATGGTCTTCCAAGAAGCAAAATAAAGTAGCAAGGTCACCTATTGAATTTGAATTTAGAGCCATAGCTACTACTATGGTTGAGCTCACTTGGATTCAATCCTTGTGTTCAGAATTTGGTCTTTTCCTCAAGACACCTCCAACATTGTTTTGTGACAACATAGGTGCTTTATATCTAATAGCAAATCTAGTTTTTCATTCAAGAATGAAGCATGTGGAGATAGATTTTCACTATGTCAGAGAGAAAGTATTCAAAAAGGATTTGCAAGTTCACTTTGTTGCAACCCAAAGAGAAAGTGGTAGATTTCCTCACTAAAGCCTTGTCCAAGTCTTCTTTTCTTAAGCTCAAAAGAAAACTACATGCAATTCCACCTCCATGAGTTTGAGGGGGGATGTTGCTATGGCATATAAAGGTGGCTAAAGTAGTTGTAACTAATGCACATGTCTATCTAACGCCCCAAACGCAGGCACGTTACCTAAATCATAGTATCATCAACAAAATTACATTAATTACAGTAAAATTAAATAACAATAACTAAGGCTCACCTCCAGGAAACAATGTGCGGCTAGAAGCTCTGACTCTGGCACCGGAACTCGACTGCACTCAATCTGCACCTGAAAACCAAACAAGTACGTGTGAGTGACATCTAAGTCACCTAGTACTCGTCCCAAACAAACAAGCCAGAAATCTCTGTAAAACTATTAAAAACTCAGCTTTTAATTTTCAAAGTTTGGTTTTCTCCTACAAATCCACTTTTCCATTTAAAACATCATTTCCGTTTCTTTTTGTTTGAAATCACTTGGGAATTTGATCCCAAATCCGTACTCTTTTCAAAACCCATCTTTCTTTCTTTTTTCCTTCTCAAAACATTTGGAAATTCATTCCAAATCACATTCTTTTTCAGCAACTCACATTTTTGACCAGAACTAACCTAAAACATAATGTTGCTCAGGACTCGAAACCAAATTCTCCAACATTGGTTGGTAATTGGTTAAAACCATAATTCATATTCATTTCTAGGATTTTAGGACCATTCATAAATCAAATCCTAGCTAAACCACATTTCTTTTATTTCTCAAAATCACATTCTTTTCTTATTGTAGACACCCCAATTTTGAGCTCATTTGGCAGCAGACTCCTCCGGTTGATGCTCTGGTCGCAACCACCAAAACCCTAGCTCACACAAGCCTAATTAGGTTCACACTAGCCCACATGACCCAATAAAACACTAAAACAAAGTAAAATTCACTGAAAAATAAATAAAACACTTAATCCAGCTAAAATCCACCCAAACCCTAATAAGAACCCTAATCAAACAAAATTCAATTAAATCCACTTAAAAATCCAACCATAAATCCTAATCCACTTAATCCAGCTAAAATCCACTT
>JAMKQA010062442.1:0-36207 GCA_024699735.1 Posidonia australis
AAAACTTGCTGAAGAAGGGTTGGCATGGCAATGAGGCCTGTGTTTTTTGTACCTCTACAGAAACTGTGAAACATTTGTTTTTATACTGCCCCTTTGTGCAGTCAATTTGGCACTCATTTACTAATGAATATATGTACCCAGCATTCAATACAATAGAGGACTTATTGGCAATTCCTCCTGCCTTTAAAATTGTTGTGACCATAGCTGGAGCACACACTATGGTGCTTGTTGTTCTTTGGTTGGTTTGGCAAGAAAGAAATAATAGGATCTTCAGGAAAATCAATAAAACTTTGTCTATGCTTATAAATGACATTGCTGTTATGTTTCACTGTTGGGTAGACTCTTTTGCTTCAGGTTTTGAGAAGGCTGAAAATCTACTGGCTGGGACTACCATTGAACAGAGCAGCGAGGGGGGGCAAGGCTTGGCTCCCGACTGTGAGATGGCCCTTGGCACACCACTCATTTT
The DNA here is from genome assembly GCA_024699735.1 of Posidonia australis. Classification (NCBI taxonomy): domain Eukaryota; kingdom Viridiplantae; phylum Streptophyta; class Magnoliopsida; order Alismatales; family Posidoniaceae; genus Posidonia; species Posidonia australis. Next base: position 467 of record JAMKQA010062442.1, read on the forward strand.
AAACCTCTGGTTAATTAGTTCACTTGAATCTCACAGGTTTTTTGACATAGCAATTTTTTTGGTGGCTGCTGAATGCAGCTGTCTGTGTTGGTTGTCTTTATCTTATCAACACTTGTACACCCCAATTTTTGTGTCACCAGCTGCGTGACGGGGATTTTTTGTAATATTCTGATGGACAAAAACAATATGACTTAATGGGTTTGTAACTTTGATGATATTAAAAGAAATACTAATACCGTTAACAAAAAAACATGCCTTCTTTTTAACGTTTAAGTTTTTCAAGAAAAAAAAATGCTTAAGTATCCTAAAGGAGGTTATAGACAGCTGCACATTGCCTTTGTCTTTTTCTTCCTCCCCTGACCCTCTGCATCCTTTTTCACATTGCAGCATTGTGTCTATGATTAGGATTAAATTAAAATGTATCATAATGAGAAATAGCTAATCTGTTATGCTTGGAAATTGCTTTCTCTTGATTTTTCTAAACTATCAAAATTTGTTGAAATTTGGGGAAAATCTACATTATGATATCTTAAGACTTTTAGGCATATCTTCGATAAAACCAACTGGATGTCTTGAGACTTGGAATAAGTGGCAAGGAAGGGAAGAGAGAGTAATGTATGGATGCCACAAAATATTAATTAAACTAACCTCACTAGGCAATAATCAAATGGTCTAATTATGTTTTGGAATATGCGCACCTATTGCATGTTGTAGTTCATTCTACATGCCTTTCTCCTTTAAATTTTGTCACTAGTTGAAGAAGATAAGGTAAATCACCAACCAAAATGGCAATATAATTTTACTTCCAGCTTAAGATGTTTCAGCCAACAAAATAAACTTGTATACAGCAGACTTCAAATGAATGTTGTTCTCAACCATGGTAAATTCCCATGTATTATTGTTGGGTGAAAATGGGATTATTCACGTGTTTTTTTCCTGTATTTTACTTGCATCTCAGCTGAAATCTTGATGGAGGGTAAATCATTAATAGAGATGGTTGCACTCAAGTTGCATTTGACACATTGTAATAAACTTAAAAATGGGATGCCATGACTTTCTTTAAACCATTTCTTACATTTGCAACTTAGCTGAATTCGCCAAGCGCAAGCTCTAACTCCTCTCCAAGGTATGATAGGAGTAGAGCTACATCGTACGACTTTTGTTCTTAGACTGACTTCTATCTTCGCCTTTTGTCTTCTTGTTTCGCTCACTCACTTAGTCATCCAAGCATTTTATCTCCTTCTTGGAGGTGTAGGGCTCTTGCAGAGTTTGAACACTTCGTTCGACTCTAATGGATAATGGCTTCCTCGCTTGCTTGGTCATCCGAATAGTGTCTGCTGAGGAAGGATAGTCTGATCCGATTTAGACAAACTTTTTGATTTTCATCATTGAGAAAAATTATAATGCAAGATATATTTTTGTTGTTTTCCATGATTTTTCAATTTTTTAGTTTTTGACTTTTCTATTTTTTGTTTACACTGATTTTTTTACTTTTTGATTTATTTTATTTTTTTGCATGAAGATAATGATGTAGAAGAAGATACAATAGAAAAAACAGGGGAAAAGGATACATCTTCGGTCCTTGCTACTGGCTACTTTATTAATGCCATTTTATTCACGTTGACAGGGTCACTGGCTAATCTGGCAGTGTTGTGCAATGGTTGGAACTACGGATAGGTCTGTTAGGACTATTGTTGATTTTGAAACTACTGGCTGATGTCTTCTGTTAAGGTCGAGAGTGCTAGCAGTCTAAATGCCATGTTGGCATGCACTAGAAGGGCCAACCCTAGGCCATGCCCCCCACGGAGAAGTCAGGAACAGAGGGAGAAGACAGACCGATGACATCAACTGGATTCATTGAGGGGACACTAGAAACGAGAGGGACAGAAGAAAGGATGAAGACCCTAGAGCCCACAATGTCTTTAGAGTCTAAAAACTCAGGCGAAGATGTGTCAGGCTGGTACGGGTGCGTTGATGTAAGTGTGTATGTGTGTAGGAGTTTGTGTGAGGTCTGCCTCCTGCAAGGTAATGCTAATGACCTTTCGATCAATCAAGTTTTGAACAATATCTTGCAAAGTAATGCAATCATCCATCGAATGCCTGGCACAACGATGAAAGCTGCAGTACGTGCTCATATCATACCACTGAGGGATTGGATTCGATAGCGAACAAGAGTTCAAGAGCCTCAAAAATGACTCGACCTTGGGAAAGACGACGCTTAACGACTCAACAAGAGGTGTAATCCCCTTCGACGTGGCGAGGTCATTTTTGCCTTGGTTGTCGTCCTTACCAGGCTGGTGCGATGTAATGCACTAGCTTGACGGTTGAGTGTGTGTATACAATGCGTGGAGGATTAGATGCAAGTGCTAATTGATCTGGATCAAGTTGATTCTCTATCTTAGCAGGCTTTGACGAAGATTCAACGTACATGATAGTTGCCTCCTAGGAGTAGCCGATGTCAATGACGTTGTTGCTGTGGACCGTAGTGACCTGCCTAACAAATGCAAAGAATGTGGGGAAATTCCCACTTTGCAATGACTTCCACGCAAGCATCGGCTGAATCAAGGATGCAAAGGATGTGATATGTTGAATGCTAAGTAGAGTCCCTGTTGCTGGTTGTACTCCCTTGATGACGATCTCGATAGACTCCTCATCCGAGGGCATAGCTTTGACCTAGGAAGTTAGTGTACGCCAGCGACCGACGTACTCCTCGAATGATTCATGGAGTCTCTGCCTGGTTATGACCAAATCCCTGTGCTTAGGGGCCAAGTCAAGGTTGAAGGCATATTATTCAAGGAACGCCTGGCTTAGGTTGTTCTAAGTCTGGATGGTGGTAATGTCCAACGAAGTGAACCACTTATGGGCAAGTCCAGTCAGACTTTTTTGAAGCAAGTGAATCAAGAGCCTCTCATCGCCCTGACGCTACGTGAGATCTCCGTAAAATGTCTTCAAATGCGATATTAGGCAGCCTCTACCATTATATTTATCGAATTCCGGGATGTAGAAATTCGGAGGGAGTATCGCCTCCGAAAAGTGGCAGAGATCCCAAAAATGGTAAGACTAACAGTCCTCGCCTTGTACTTGACGAAGTGCCATCTCAAGATCGTCCATCCTAGCAAGGAGGGCATCTGGGGTTTTTATTAATGATATTGCAGTTGAGACAAGTGTCGCATATGCTATATGAGTCGGGCATTGGAGCTCCTCTAGATCCATCCTCATGCAACCAGGTATCCAAGCGTGAAAGCCAACATACCCATGCAAGGATGTAATGTGTGGTGGTGCTATGATGCATGCAATGGCCTGTTTGATGCAAAGATGGATGGGAAGCATGTTATACTATGTATGGTGCAAAGTGTGGAAGCAACTCTTGTGGCACCTACACGACACCAGACACACTATGGGCTCAGGAATGCTGTACTCCTACCAAACCGAAGGACTGACCACTACGCAATGGAAATGAATGTTGTGCAAAGTGTTGTGTGTATGTAGGAGGCAAGGAAGGTGCAGCCATCGTCGGAGCTGTGAAGAGTTAAGGCGACAAAGACTGCACTGGTGTAGTGAAGTGTGTTTATGGAGCAAAAGTGGAACGCACCAGAACCTCAAGGGTCAAAAGAAAAGGGACAAACAAAGGTATGTGGGTAAGAGCCATGTCCTGCACCTTTTGCGCAAGTGCCAGTGGATGTTATACTTGCAAGACAAAGGATCCACCGACAGGCAAGTCAAGAGGCGAAGACACATATGTGAGCAAGGGCACAAGGGAAGAAGAGGCAATAGGGAGAGACCCTACAAGAGGGACAGCCGTATCGGACTAGATTCCTACAACAAGAAGGTCCTAGTAATGGACAATAGGCGAGACCTCCAGAATCTAGGAGTTAATCGCCAAAGGAGTCTCAATGATAGGTCCTGTTCAATTAGGGTCTGCCATTGTCCCGAAGCAAGAGGGACGGAATCCTCGAGTGCGCAAACTAATGTGCAAGGGAGGAGAGAGTAGCAGAAGTGGCAAATAGGGATGGAGGGACCGAAGTTGGGATCCCATCCAAAGCAGTAGAAAGAAGCTCGCTAGTTTGTTGAGCCATAGCAAACCGCAAGTGGGTACAAACAAGGCTTTGACAAAAAGAGGAGCACGAACAGGAAGACGAGCTATGGTTAGAAGCGACACTAGCTTGGGAACAAAGGGGAAAGACCTGTGAGAGGCAACCCACGATAGAGACGTTCGAACTCCTGACCAAGGACCTCACACAAGCTACCTATGGAAAACAAGTAGGAACAACAGGTATCAGAACCTGAGACAGACACAAATGTAAGTTATTAGGATGACATGCATGACCCGCAATGCAAATGAATGTCCTAGAATGTACTCACTCACGATGCATGTCCTGAGTGGGCCAAACACCCGAGATACTCTCATGAATTTGGGATTGGATACAGGCTAGAAAGTAAGGTTCCCGCTCTAAATCCTGACTAAAACTCGAGCGATGAACGAATGGTGCGTTAGGAGCCTCAACTCCTACAGAACTAGTGAGTTGTACCCTCTACTAACACCGACATGACTCCAAACAAAAGAGGACAGAATAACAATCCGTCCTACGCCAAAGCCATAGAATGGGGGACCAAAACTGTCCTTCATAGACATGCATCTAACGCATGCATCTAAAATGCTTAGACACGTGATATGCTTTATTGGCTTTTACTTGCGAGTTTTATTAAGCTGGGGTAGGGGAGAAAGTGCTTTGAAGTCTTTAATTCTGTCTAATCATTGTTTTTATTATGTTGTGGATTTTAGATTAGCCAGTAGAGGAAAGCAAACAAGGCTCTACTTTCCTTAGGATGGCAAGTGCGAAAAGAAAAGAAAACACTAAAGCATGACATGCAAGCAAGCATACACCAAGCAAAAGGCATGTTCATGGCATGTGTGCGAGTCATGCTAACATGATGGTGAAAAAGGGAAACATCCATCACATCAAAAGGCAGGAAATATGACAATTGCATATGTTATGGTACAGTAAGTGTGTAAAAGAAAACACTCAACAAGCAAAGGACATATAATAGGAAGCATCATTACAAAAAAAATGCACACAAATGGTGACAAGACAGTAAATGCAAAGCAAGACAAGCACGGGCATAAGCTAAGCGAGCAAGAAAAAGCCAAAACAAAAGGTGAAGTCTTATATCCCCACCGAAGTCGCCAATTCCTATGACCATGTCAGCAGACAGGGACCCTCGAGCCTAGTATCAAGACGGGACTCGTGAACCGATAGGGTCACGATGAAGATTGTGAATCAAAGGAAGAATACATCAAATCGAAAATACCAAGGAAAAAGAAAGGATAAGAAAAGGACAGAGTCGCCACCTAATCTTTTGACTGAAAGACGAGAAAAGCCGAATGCAAAAAAATGCAAGAAAAACGATGTAAATGAGTGCAAATGAATGTATGCATGTTCCGTGCCTAATGTATACAACACATTGGTCATGACAGGCCAAAGAAAGGGTAAGGACTCTTGTTACGCATGGAGAAGGTGTTAGGTACCCCCATACGCCCGATTACTCGATCTTTCTTGACTATTCGATCACTTGTGTCACCAAATGAAAATGCTCATGCATGCTTATAGACTAGGATGAATGAATGCTACATGCCATGCTAACGACAATGGGACGAATAAGGCCAAAAACGATGCAATCTAATGCTCAGTTGTGCTATGTAAATCTTAGACCGTCGGTCAAAAGAAATCGACATAGTAAACATCATCGTCCTATGAATGAGTGCAGAAGTCGAAAAAACACTAAGGATATCGTACGATACGAACAAAGAGATTGAAGGATATATGCATGAATGTAAGTAAGAAAACAAATTACGAGTGGATGCCGAAACACACGAGAAACCATGCAACGTAGACAAGGAAATGCAAATGCAAACGATCACAGAGGGAAAACATGCATGATCAGGGGATGAAACAGTATGGTGTGATGCAATGGAGCTTAGCCAGATGCCTGTCCAAACTGTGCAACCTACCCGCGCCCTTCTTCCATGCATTTGGAATGCTCTTGCCGAATGCTGAACAAAGCAGCGAGCTTTCACTTCGCTCCAGGACTAAATGCAATGACGCATGGATGTTGTATGATGCATGAGAAGCTAAAGGGGAGGTAAGGGAACATACCTGGATTCTCTAATGGGGTCAAAGCCGACCAGATTGCTCCACCCACCTAGCTCGCTATGGATTGGATTCTGTCGACGAGGTCGCCTAAGAACGACAAGTGTAGGCTTCAATGAGGTTCTCTAGTGCTTCCAAAGGACCAAGGGGATGGATGTGAATGCATGGATGCAGATTGGGTATTGATAGATGTTGTGTTCACCTTCCACTGTTCATGCCATGTCTCGTCGACGACCACGAGCTCAGTCGGCCAAACAGGCGGCAAGGAGCGTCGAGCAACCATCTAAGGTGGCTGAGGGACGAAGGAGGAAGATGGGGATGTGCCAGAATGAGAAGCAACGAAGCTCACAGTCCGTCAGTTTATTTTGAGCTCATCAGAGTTCTCACCAACAATGCATGGATGTTATGAATGCATGACTGGGATGGCATAGTGAATGCAGATGAAATATGCGTGGTATAACACGATGATGCAATAAGAACACAAACAAAACTAAGAAACACGCTATATAGGGAGATGGAGGTGAACCAGTAGGGTATTGTGGGTTGTCCTCCGACGACGACTTGCAACGGATTTTCTTCGAACTGAGGAGGCTCGACGACGACGAAGGTAGGTCTAGAGGAGTGTAGTGTGATTGGTGGAAGGCTCAAGTGGAAACGTAAGGAATGGGTGTGATGTTTCAATGGCTTGGAGGTGGTGGAATGGAGGTGACAACTCCGACCAATGATGAGAGGTGGCTGGATGGTGGTGGACGACTAGTGGATGTGTGGGCTACTCAAGCGAGAATGGAGGCTCTGCCATGAGAATGGAATGGGGTCTAGCACAATGTTGGAGGTGCAAGGTCAAGAGGGATGTTGGGTGATGATTGGATGGCCGGAATTTGTCGGATGGTCACCGAAACGGTGGCTGGAGGGGGTTGTGTGTGTGCTTAGGGCTAGGGGGAAGGAGGGCTAAGAGAAGGAGCTAGGACATGGGGGCTTGATGGATGTGGTTCGTTAGATTCAAATGTGGTTTAAAAGGAGTGGTTTGGATTAAATCAAGTGAGGCTTAATGGAAAATAGGATTAGGTAGAGGGACTTGATGGTATGGGACACGTGTAAAGCACGCCCAGATCCATGCCATCCAATAAGAAGAGACAGATTGATGGTTCACTAAGTGAAAAGACCATTGATCCCTCAGTAGTTAATTACTGACCCAACTGTGCTTCCAACCATTGCAACATGGTCGTGCTATCGGCATGCGATAGTCAAAAGAATGGGTTAAGTCAAGACCTTTGGGTTGGACTTTAGGCTAGCTTCTCGATTGCTAGGCCATCAAAAAAGCTTAGACTGGTTTTAGAGTTTTGGGTAGGTTTTAAGGTGTAAAATGGGTTTTGATGTAGGGAAATGCCTCATTGCCACTGATACACTCTTTTGGAGAGTTGTCCCGACAAGTAACTACCAAAGTGGGGTGTCTACAGAACGATTCGTGAAAACTAACAATTGGACGAAGATCGGCATATTCTAGGAGTTACCATATTGGCCTAAGCTCTTAATTAGGCACAACTTAGACATCATGCACATTGAGAAGAATGTATTCGACAATGTGTTCTACACGGTATTAGATATCTAGGGCAAGACAAAGGACATAAAGAATGCACGTAGAGATTTAAAGTTGGTTTGTAGTCATAAGAACTTGCACCTGATTGAGATGCCAATGGAAAAACTACAATGACAAAAAGAAAGTGCGCACCCTATAAGAATAAGATAAAGACAGTATGTGTGTGAGTCAACAACTTGAAATTTTCAAACAAATATGCATCAAATATATCAAAACTTGTAGATTTCGAGAAATACACTTTCAATAGAATAAAAAGCCGTGATTGTCACATGTTTATGGAGAGACTGCTTCTCCTTACATTTAGAGGTTTGTTGCCTAAGTCTATTGTAAACATACTCATAGATCTAAGTAAATTCTTCAATACCATTTGTTCCTTCAAATTATCTATAAAAGACATCGAGACTTTAGTGAAAAATATTATTCTTATATTATGCAATCTTGAGAAGATATTTCTACCTATCTTCTTTAACTCGATAGAACATCTCATGATCCACTTGTCTTACGAAGCCAAAGTAGGTGAATTAATGCAATATTGATAGATGTATCCTTTCAAGAGGTATATATTATTCTAAAGAAAGTTTGTTTCATTTTTGTTAATGGGAGTACTTTTATCTAATTTATCTACATTTTTAATAGGTACATGTTTTCTTGAAATGAAAAGTTCGAAATAAGAATAGAGTAGAAGGTTCAATAAGTGCACAATATATCTACGAAGAAGTTGCCACTTTTTGCTTGAGATATTTCTCATCAAAAGTTGAAACAATGCATAATCAAGCACAGAGAAATGATGATATGGTATTTGAGGATCATCTACTGACCCAAAGCGAGAAAGATGTTGTAGAGGTATATGTTCTTGACAATTGCGATAAAGTCGAACCCTTTATCGCGTATTTTTTGTTATCTTTCTCAATTTGTTTAATCAAAAAATTAAAATAATATATTATCTTACTATGTTCAAATTTTCAAGTACAAGTAATTCAAAGAACTATTAATGTTGACCATCCTAATCTAAAAGATGATGATATCTTGGAACTATTCAAGAACACATTTCTTGAATGGTTTAGTAGTTATGTAAACCAACGTAAACCTAGTCCTAAACAAAAGCTCTTAAAGGATTTAACTTATAGTCCTATTTTTCAAGTAAAGTCATATAAAACATGCTTTACAAATGAGTATCGATTTCACACACAAGAATACGATAGGAGATTAAATACTTACAATTCAGGAGTTATGGTGAGCGGATCTTGTTATGAAGAAGACTATATTAACTATTATGGAATCTTAAAAGAAAACCACGAGTTAAAATACTCCAATACAAATAAAGTGTATTGTTTCTTTATGATTGGTATGATCCTAAAAAGGAAGTCACACACAACATCAGGCATGATATTATAGATGTTATACCAACTAAATATTTAAGGAGTGTAGACACCCCACTTTGGTAGCTACTCGCTAACGAAGTTCTTCAAAAGAACACATCAATGGCAACGAAACACTTTCCCACACTAAAGCTCATTTCACGCCCCAAAACCAACCCTAAAATCCTAAATCCAGCCCACAATCCTTAATCCATCATAAAACACCAACCTAAACCTTTTTATGGCCCAGGAATGTGAGGAAATGGCCAAGATCCATGGAAAAGTCCTTGTTCTAGGTCAACTGCATGCTGACTGCACGTACGAGTAGCACAGTTGGGCTGCACAGTTGCCCTAAGTCAGTAACTGCTAGGCGAGGGTTTGGCTCGTCTTATCACCTTGAGCAAACTAGATTCGAGTCTCCCATTGGTCCATGTGGACTTGGCCGTTAACCACATCGTCCCTAGACCATCGACACCCAAGTCCACCTACTCCTCCATTCCCATCATCGAGATTGAATCCCAGCCATTCCATCGAGTTGGTTGGCCATCGACGACCAACACTTCTACCACCCTCCTATAAAAGACTACCCAGCCCCATCCAAGCTCTCTCTCTTGGCTCTCTTGGCTCCCTGGTTCTTCCCACGCACACGTCCATCAACCAGAGCACCCAACCACCACTTCCAACCATTATCCCACTAGTTCCGACCACCATCTTACATTTTCCGACCACCAAACGAGCAACACAACTCCCTCTCAACCTTGCACCCCCTACATTGCGCAAGAGCATCTCCCACACTCCCAGCAGAGCCTCCCCTCTCACCCGAGCCTCCTAGCACACTCCATTGGCCATCCACCACTGTCCAGCCACCACCATTTTTGGCTGGAGCCACCATCTTCACTCCACTACATCCACACCATGAGAACACCACACCAACCCCAGCCTTATCTTACTGAGCCATCCCTAATGTCACCACAGACCGCCTCCATAGCCACCATACAACAGTCGCCAGAGAACCATCGCAGCGAGTCATTACTGGAAGGAGCAACCCACAACTCCACAGGTTTCCCTTCAATCTTTGTTGTGTGTGTTCATTGTTTCATTTATGTTTCATTGCTTCATTGCATCATTTTGTTAATGTTTTATCATTATTTTTCATACCAAATCAATCAGGCACCCATTACCTTCATGCATCGCCGACGATGGACTCGGAGAGCTCAAAAATGGCCTATGAGCATCAATTTGTAAAATAAAATACATGCTATGAAGAATCAATTTGTAAAATAAAGTTTTATTTAGTTTAAAAAAATTTAATATACATTAATTGTCATATTAAATTCAACGTTATAATATAATCATTATCCATCATAACATATTTTAAGTTTGTTGTTTATAATCAGAAGATATGGAGACAAGCATAAAGTTGATTTGTTAAGTGATGACGAGGAAGATTACTAAGAGTACACGCATCATCGTCGCTCAAAAGGCAAAGGAAAGTAAGTTAATTCTCAAAAAAAATGATCTGTATTATTTTGTTTTGACTTGTATTATATCAAGTGACTTATTTTAAGACTTATCAGTATTGTATTATCATCTATTTTGTAAACAAACAAAAGCGTAAAACCTTATGTTGTATGATCAATTGAAACTTTCTTTTATAAAATTTATGAATGTGTAATGTATGTGTAATTTCATATATTTACGAATACATTTGAATGTTAATTTAGCAGGTATATTAATCTATATTATTCATTATATTTTTTTACAGTCCAAATTTAGCAAGGACATTGCGAAAAATAGTTCTCACTAAATATGGACAGTTAACAGTACATAGTGAGGAATTATCCTCGCAATCTCCTCGTTAGGTCTTGAACCGTGATAGAAAGTCATATATTTAACGAGCACTAAATAAGCATATTGTGAGGAGATGATAAGGAAATAGCAAGGAATCTAAGTCCTCACTATAATATAACGTGAAACGAGTACTTAGCGAGGATACTGCGACCATCTTGCGAGTACTTAACGAGGATATTGCGACCATCTTGTGAGCAAATTATATCAAGAACATTGTGAGAAAATGTCTTCACAATATTAATTTAACGAGTTAATTTTTTCCAAGAATCCTTTGTTCTCGCAATTTCCTCGCAAAAACATTTAACAAGGGCTTTGCAAGGAAATAGTGAAGACATACGTCCTCGCGAAATCATATTTTTCTTAGTATTGGAAGGCTTCCTTATGCTCAGTAGATGTATAAATAAAGTCCCACATGGAGATATCAAATTTGACCTTCTTCAATTGGGAAGTTATATTTACTACAAGCTGGTCCTTTTTGCTAGTGGAGGTTGTGGTGAATTTGACAGGGATTTCTTCTGAGGTAGGCTTGATGGGTTGGCTTTCTAACTGTGTGGTGTAGGCATTGGATGGCTAAACTTTGGTGCTGGGGCTATAGGCTTGTACACTCTACCCGACTGTGTGATCTCCACACACATCTCTATGGCATAGCTATAACGCACACGATGGGTATCTTGGGTCATATTAATAACTAAAGGTGGATGAGCTGCCAACTCTAGACGACTTACTGGTGGTTCTGCTGAGGGGATTGCTAGGTGACGAGGGAATTGGGTAGGCTAAGCAGACTTTAGCTTAAGCTTGGCTAACAAACAAATTGGGGTGGATGGTGGAGATTGCATGGTAGGTTGCATATCTTAGATTGTCTTTGAATACAAGAAAATTTGGATTATCTAGGTCATTTTGTCTTTCCACTTTTTCTCACATGATTGTCCTTGTCTTCCATTTTTAATAAACTACTTGGCCACACCACTTTGTTTTCTAGGATTTTCTCACTCATTTATTCATTTAAAATGCTTGTCACCTCATGCATTTCCCACCACAAACTTTGAAGTTAAAGGAAGATTTCTTTCATTGAACATAGGTAAATTATTTGACGTAACTTTGTTAATCCAAAACTTATGCTTTCAACAATTATGATTATGTCATGCAATTTCCACTCATTTAACTCATCACACTTGATATTAATAAGAATTAGGTTAATTTTAGAGACTTTGTTATGTATACTTCTAACTTGCATTAAACTCTAATATATATTCTATATTGTCTCATTGCTTATGCTAGTGAAGCGTGCCATGGAGCATTTTACAATAAATAATTACCATAGAAGAAAGATGCAATCATTAAACAATATAGAATTATGAAAAATGATTAAAACTCAAAACATTTACAATATAAAACTAAATGAGTGTTCTAAAACAAACAATAATTGATTACAAATACTTCTAATTTAAAGAAATAACAATTAAAAAAACAATTTGTAAACATGGAGATTTGAATTTAAATTTATAACTATAAATTATTGAGATTTCAAATTGACATCAATTAGATTTCAATTTTAATCTAGGAAAGATTTCAAATTGACAGTAATGAGATTTTCAAATTTAAACAGAATTGACCTTTATTTAGTAATTTTGTATTGAGGGCTTTTTTATGTAGATGCCTACATACATCTTTTTTTTCGTAAATACATAGGAAAGACGAAATAACCATATAGATATACATAGATACATAGTCAAATTTTCATTTAAATTAAAATCGTTGATCTAAAAGTCTTAAAATTCAAGATATTTTGTTAAATTCTAATCGTTAAATTTTAAATTAAAAATTAATAGTGAATACAACTCAGAATAAGATGAAACTTTAACACATAGTACATTATTTTATAGATTAACTAATTATATAATTAGATTTTATTTTTAAAAACAAAAAAATAAAAAAAATGAAGTGTCTACTGAAAAAATTTCCTATAAACACCTACACAAACCATTTTCTATTTTGTATTACTTAAATCAATTGTGACAGTAAGGAGATTTCAATTTTCAAATTTAAACATGATTAACCATTTTATGGTATTTTTGTATTACTTAAATTAAAGGCAAATTGGAAATTTCACAAAAAGGTCCAATCCATCCTTTGGGGGGCATTTGGAAAGATATCATGATAAATCTCTTATTCTAATATGAGTCCCACAATGAAATCTCAAACATTCCAATTCTTGCCTTTATTCCCATTTGAATCAACCGTTGTTATCTAAATTTTGAGATGCAAAAAAAGTTTGATACTAAGATGTGATGAAGTGAGCTAAGAATAGAAATCAAGTCAAATCTTATTTATTGTAAAAAAAAATCGTCAATTATTTCCATTGAAAGATTTCATGCATCCTACTCCCTAAGCACAAGTGAACAATTGTCTTAGAATCATATTTACCGTCCTTTTGTATACACTAGTAATTACAAAACATGGTTGTGATTCACATTATACCTCGCAGATTCACAATGTTAATAGTCTTAAGATTATTAATCACTAAATAGCTTTTGCTATATTGAGACCAACCGTTATATTACACACTTGAACAAACTATATGAACATAAAAATATCTTTCCAAGTTCTATATATCATTGTGTTTTTTTGTAAGACTAATTTAATTCCGAAAATAAAATTAAACTCCACAATTATGAGCATAACATAAATACATGGACATAGAAATGCTAAACATGTTCTAATACAATTGTAGGTGTTAATGATAAAATGAATGTCAAATTATACTCATTGAATATTGACAAGTGCTATTGCAAATGCAATCGTTTCCTATCAAAATCATATATATGTAATCATATTTGGCGAAGAAAGGCGTACTTTAAACAAAGATTTTGGCAATAAAAGATTTTGATAGACTGTAGGCATTTATTGTGGAATTAAGTAAAAAATTGTGAATTGAAGACAATAATTTCCACATAATTATATTGGCAACAATCATCAATTATTACTTTCGAAGTGACTGCTATACCCGTCTAATTAAAAAGCTACTATCATTCTTAGTTCCACATTTATCCTTAAAAAGATGCATTACTCTATTTTATTTTCTATATGCACCACCCTACCTAAACTTCATACATGGCATGACACATGGCAAACCAGAACATTGATGACAACAGAATTTAGTACTATCTATGTTACCATCAGGCTAACATAAAAATTTTCTTAATAGAAAGTATATTGAAGATTCTAGATATAAGATTTTTCTCCATTTAGAAAACCATAATAATTTCTTAGAATGATTTTAAATTTTGGATAATCACCTTCAAAGAGAGCCTCCCAAGTTTGGTGCAAAACCAGATGAAAGAGTTGCCATATTACAAGAATCTAGATTCCCTTAAAAGATACACCATATTGTTCTTCTCCGAGTAGCTACTAAGCTCGAGAAAAAAGCATCGATCCTATGGTTTTGAAGGCCTCAAAGGTTGTTCCAAATGGAACCCAAACTACATCTGAGCAGAATCAGGACATCAATTTCTATCCAGGGAATCAGGGAACAGAACTAGTAACCTGAATATTTGAGGTGTTTTACTTGAGGTGCAACGGAAAATCATTGGCACCAGCAACATTTATACAATAAGTGGAAACATGAAAAGAAGGCTGTATCATTTGTCGTTTTGCATTTCAATGGAACATGTGCAAAATGCAACAACAAAAGGTGAAATATTTTTTTAGTGTTTAAAATGTACCTCACTTGTCCAAAAAACATTCGTAACTGTCATCTTGAGCCTGTGAAATACTACTGGCTAGCGGATTTTGCCAACTTTTTTCATCAGATTGCCCAACAGCTCTTTGACTGCTGTCATTGAACCGTTTCATTGCAATTTCTTCATGCTGCACTCTCCCACTTATCTCCAAGCATAAACCATTTGTAGGTTTAGTTTGTTTTTCTTTGTTAGGATTCCGAGGACCAGTGTCCACAAAAACAGGTTGCACTTGAATTGTTGGATTTGGTCTTATGCGTCCCGATTCTTGTTCTTCTGATGGTCTTAGTATTCTGTGATCAAATTCTAACTGTGGGACTACATCCTCATTCATCATTACCTGCTAACATAACCCATCCACAATAATCAAGAATAGGGTTTGATTTCTTTACGAACAATAGCATAAAAAGGACCTAATGGAATCAGAAATACCATAGATGGTCAAAGGATTCAAAATCATGGGGAGGGATTTTGTAGACCACCAATAAAAAAAACTTTTATATTTGAATTATATGTGTTCCTTCTTTCCTTGTCAGTTTTGAAATAAAATCTTTCTTCAGGTCACTAAAAGTAGACATCCTATTTGTGTCACAAGGCAAAATAAATGGGGACTTGAGTTTACAAAAGCTTAAAAAGCTTATTCAGTGAAAATTCATAGGTAACAGCCACAGATATATAGAATATAAAGTAATGAAAGACCTTAGATAATAGTCCACAGTCAACACCAATCATTTTGCACCAATCAGTAATTCAGTATAAAATTGGATGCAACAAATCAGTCAGTGTAAAAATGTTCTAGTGTTGAGTAAGAGAAATACAGTTACCTCATGGTGGATATATACAAGGTCCCCACGATAATGATTAATGATAGCAAGCATAGTACCAAATGTCGACACGTGTTGACAAAATTTCGCTAACACGTATTAATTTTTCAACTTGCCAACACGACACCAATACAACATTAACATGGTAACTTTGTGAAGAAAGGCGATTGTATTAACTGCATTTCCATCAACACGACAAATTTCAATTTGTCAAATATTGTCAACACAAGTCCCGTTTTCAATTTGTCAAATTTCAACATGAAACATTTAGAACTATGATAGCAAGTGACACTAACAACAGAAAAACGTGATCAGAAAAAGACTCTTCAATTTAGATGTGAACATACCATCTGATTAGCATATACCCTCCTTGACAATCCCATTCCACTTTGAAGGATGTTCCAAGTTTTTATAGGATGATCAAAAGACTGTTGAAAACGTTGTTGAGTGATAATCTTTCGTTTCCATCAAGTAATGAGAAAAGTTTTTATAGCATGATTTCTAAAAACATTTTAAAGAATAAGGGGTATCTCACCTTGCAACTTTAAAGTACAAATGAAACTCGCTAAACCCAGATGGAACTAATTACGGAACACCACCAAAGTATGATTGAATCAGACCACCAATAGAATTTCTATAAAACACATCACAATTTTATTTTGTACAGTAAATTAAATGCATAACACCATTCTTACACACTAAGATAATTCAAGACTTGAAAAGGATCACAAGCAATAATCAAAACAGATGATCTAGGGAGATTATCGATCAATTGTTCTTCAAATAAAGGTCGTATATACTAGAATAGTACCATACTACCATATATACTACATTGTAAATCCCAAAAAGTATATGTATCTAATATGTTGCATAACTTAGTATGGAACTTTGAAATGAAGTTGGATGGCCGAATGTGACTCAAATTAGAACTTTTATCCCAAATTTCAAGAATTCTGCTATTGTTGATGATAGGTAAGAAATTGGATATGAATTATGATATCCAACATCTCTAATTCCAAGAAAAACAAAACTGAGAGTTCCATCTGAAGTTCAATTTTCAGAAGCTGAGTCTTTTCAAATAAGGCACCAGCTTCTTAATGAAAACCCCCCTTTTCTAACAAAAACAACTAGGACTTTTAAATAAGTTCAAAATTGATTTTGGCACACCAAATATTTTTGGTATACTAAAATCGGGGAAAATAGGGTATACAACCGAGAACGACTTTGACACACTGAATCATTTTCAGTCTACCGAAGTAGTCAACCGTTGTGAACCACAAAGGCAATTCAGTCAACCAAATTTATTTCAATATGCCAAATAAATAGCCATTTGCAAACGTTGGAGGGAAAAATATAAAAGTTACTCACATTCTAACTTTGGTGTTTTCCTATAAATAGGATCCCCTACAACCCAACTAAACACACACAAGTTATCCTAAGCTCATTACACATCAAGTTGACAGATTTCCAAGCCCAACTTCTCAATTCTCATCAGTTAAAGTGTCTTCTAAACCAATTTCTATTACTTGCCATTGATAGAAAGACAAGTAAACTTCAATTCTCATCCCACACCATCTTACACCTTGTTTAGGAGATCAAGTACCTTGAAGCTGTAAAAGAATCATATTGTAAAGCTTAAAAAAGACACAAGGCTTCTCCAATTGACAAAAGGAACTACACTTTGAGCAGGATTTGGCGAAGAAATCATCAAACAAGTAAGAATTTAGATTAAGAAAACTCTCAAGGGATTCTTGAGTAATAGACTAGGCTGAGATTGATCAAATTACTATAATTTCTTGTCTCTATTTTCAATGTCTCTCGTCTCTTTCTTTGCTTGCTTTAAATTTTAATTTACAATTATATTACTATATTTGAACTTCTATTTGCAAAATTAAGAAAATCAAATAAATAGACAAAAAAAAATTTAACTTCTCAATCCACCTCCCTTAGAAAAGCCTCTCGATTCAACAATTAGTATTAGAACTGGTTTATCTACATTAGAAAACCTATAAATCTTCCAAACAATGACTTCCTCTAGTAATACTTTTGTTGAAAGACAAAGTATAAGTAGACCCTCAATTTTTCATTGTAATAATTATAACTATTGGAAATGTAAGATAATCATTTATTTGAAATCTATTAATTATGAATTATGAGACATAATTATAAATGGATTTGTCCGTAATGAAAAATCATATAAAGAATGGAATGAGAACGCAAAAAAAATGACATCACTTGATGCAAAAAAATTAAATATTTTATTCTATGCAGTAAACCAAGAACAATTTAATAAAATCTCAAATTGTAATACTTCTCATGATGTTTGACATACGTTTGAAGTAACCTATGAAAGAACTAGTCAAGTGAAAGATAGATTAATATGCCTGTACATAAATACGAACTATTCAAAATGAAACCCCATGAATCAATTGAGGACATATTTACAAGATTTAGTAAAATCACCAATTCATTACAATCACTTGGGAGATGATTCTCTCAAAGTACTTTAGTTTGGAAAATCTTTAGGTCTCTTATCCCAGAATAGGAGAAAAAGACCACGACCATTGAAAAAGCAAAATATCTCTCAAATTACTCTCTTGAAAGTCTTATAGGGAATTTGACTTCGTATGAAGTCTAAACGAAGAAAAAAGAAAATGAAGAAAACACTCCTAAAAAGAAAATTTTAACACTCAAAATCACAACTTATTCAAAAGATTCTAATAATAATGAAGATAAAGACCTAGCTCTTCTTACAAGAAAATTCAAAAAATTCATTAAAACAAGAAATTTTCAAAAGAAGGGAAACAAAAATCAAGAGAAAACTAAAGAGGAAGCACCATTGTGCTTCAATTGTAACAAACTGGGACATCTAAAAAGAGATTATCCTCTATAAAAATTGAAGACATTTGAAAAAAACAAAAAGTAAATCAAGAAAAAGGTACTTCAAGTCACTTAGGATGAAAGTGATTCTACCTTTGATGAAGAATCTTCTTTAAATAGAGAAAAAACTCATATGTACTTCATGACACAAGGATGAATTATTTTCATGACCAAATACTAAAGATTTTACCATAAAAGAACTCTTAGAAGTATTTAATGAATTATATGTAAAATACAAATCTTTAAAATCAAAAACCAAAATATTGAATCAAAACATGGAAGATTTAACCAATGAAAATGAATCACTAATTAATGAAGGATGGAAATTAGTGTTTGAAATGAATGAATTGAATATTGAAAATACTAATCTAAAATATGATCTGAAAATTATGAAAAACAAAATTAATACTCTTAAAAAGGACCTTGCCCCTTTAAAAACTAAAAGCATGACTTACTCAATACAATAACTAAATTTACTA
Source organism: Posidonia australis (assembly GCA_024699735.1). Classification (NCBI taxonomy): domain Eukaryota; kingdom Viridiplantae; phylum Streptophyta; class Magnoliopsida; order Alismatales; family Posidoniaceae; genus Posidonia; species Posidonia australis. The sequence continues at coordinate 19,342 of JAMKQA010062442.1, forward strand.
GGCAAAAACTACCTTTACATAAACATAGCATAGGCTTTTCACAAATGCAAGATATTCCATATGAAAACAAATTTATTAGAGCCTCAACAAATGAAAAACACATCTTTGTTATCAAAAGACAAAAACGAAATAAATGGATTCCTAAAACTGCAAATAGGACAATTAAGACTAATATACCAATGACCTTACTTGCATCTTATGATGTAGGAAAATGATAAAATCAAAATAGATCCTCGATAGTGGTTGTTCAAGACATACAACGAGAGATCACAATCTCCTATGCACTTTAAACTTAAAAGAAGATGAAACTATCACTTTCAGAGATAGTACAAAAGGCAAGATAGTCAGAATTAGAAATATCTATAATCCTAAAAATACCTCTATCGAACATGTTCTTCTAGTAGATGACTTGAAGCACAATCTTATTAATATTAGCTAATTGTGTGATAACGGTTACAAAATAATTTTAACCAAAAAAAATGCTCAATACCTCACTCCAGCACTAATGTAATGTTATTCACTGAATCTAAAGAAAAATAATGTCTATAAAATCAATATATCTTATGAATCATAAAGAGACTTATGTCTTGTAACTTCAAATGACAAACATCGATTATAGCAGACTTGGCCATGCCAGTTAAGTCATTTGTCCAAGCTTTCCAAAGATGACTATATTGATGGTTTACCAAAATTAGATTTTAAAAAGATAAACTTTGTAATACTTACCAATTTGGAAAAAAATCTAAATCATCTTTTAAAACTAAAGATATAGTATCTACTACTAAACCTCTTGAACTTATCCATATTGATTTGTTTGACCTAAGTAGACACTAGTGTTTAGTAGCAAAAAATATGCATTTGTAATAGTTAATGATTTCTCTAGATTTACTTGAGTTTTGTTTTTGGTAAATAAATATAATGATTTTCATATATTTCAAAATTTTTGTAAGAAAATTCAAAATGAAAAAGAGCTAAAAATTATTAAGATAAGAAATAATCACGAAGGTGAATTTGACAATGAAAATTTTGAAAATTTTTATAAAGAAAATGGATTCGAGTAGAACTTTTATCCCAGAACTTCTCAAAATAGAATAGTTAAGAGAAAAAATAGAACATTATAAGAAATAATTACGATTAGGTTTTATGAAAATAATTTACTAAAACATTTTTTAGCCAAAACCATAAATATCGTTTGTTATGTTTTAAACCGTGTTTTACTTAGATTTTACACAAAACCTCTTTTGAAGTTTGGTTTAGAAAAGCTCCCTAAATTTCATATTTTAAAGTTTTTGAACATAAATGTTTTATTTTGAACACCAAGAATGCTAATTTATATTTTTTTCCCTGTATTCTTTATTATTTAATTAATATTTACTTGAATAGTGTTGGTGCTAATTTGTGGATATCAAAGCTTATGTACATTAAGCACAGTAGCTTAAGATGTCTGGTCTAGTAGTTCTATGAGACTACATAATATAGAATGACTGCACCTACCCTATTTTTCGATTTCTTTGTGGTTTTGTGGTGACTGCAAAATACTGCTTCAAGCCAGAAAGATAGGTAAAGGTAGAGGAAGAACTCCCAAATCAAGCTCGAGAACTAGTGAGGGAGGTGGATGGCGTGGGATGTAGAAGTTGAGTTGCATAATGCAAGGGATCGTACAATCCCTCGAGAAAGGATATATCAATAGGACTACAGGTGATCTAAGGCTAAAGTAACTCAACCATCTTCATACTCCAACAACAAACCCAAGGAGTGTAAGGCCTTACTACGGAAGATGGAAAAGATTTTAAAAAGTATGGAGTATCCAGAGGAGAAATGGATGTAACTAACGACCTTTCGGTTTGAGGGTGACGCCCACTGGTAATGAAAAGCCATGCACCATCTGAAGTTCTTGAATGCTGATTTGTTGATAATCGTTTGGAAAGACTTCTAGGATGTCTTTTACAATAAATATTTCCCAACTTAAAAGAAGGATAAATTAGACAGAGAATTCAAAGAGTTAAAGCAAGGCAACATGACAATGGTTAAGTATGAGACAACCTTCGCCCGACTGGAGCGATTTGCACAATCCTTTAACATAGAAAAGAGTAAAGTCAAGCAGTCCGTGGAAGATTTAAACCCAGGACTCAAGCTGAAGGTCATGGACTATCGAGGCCGAACTTTGTTGAACGTGGTGGATTTGGCTGCCTGATTTGAGGAAGAACACAAACGATACATGGAGAGCTAACACAAAGAAAAGGAGAAGATATTTGCTCTACTGCCTTCTACTTCTAGAATGCCAGAGTTTCGAAAGCTCTAGAAAGGAAATGAATGAATGTACTAGCTCGACTTTTGATGGAAGGCGTAGCTTCGTTGGGAGAAGCAATATTGGATATAGTCAAACAAACTCGAACAATGGCTCATAGGGAGAGAGAGCTTGCTTCGTCTGTGGATAGACAAAACACAGGGCATTACAATGTCCTTATTGACAGCTGAACCTAGATGACGTGGTGTACTACAATTGTAGAAAGACTACACTTTTTTTAGCAGAACTACTTTGATCCTCTAAAGAAAGCTAGAGATGCACCTCGCTAATCGACCAAGGGACACATCTTCACGATATCTTGCACCTGATGCCAAATCTTCAATGAATGTAGAAAGTAAGGAACAGTAATGAGTTATGTATTGTAAATTTCTACCCTCCTATGTAGTTATGTATCCAGTACCGTTCTTAATAATAATTACGATTTATGGTTGTAATATATGTTATTTTATGTACTCTTCTAGTGGCTAATCAAATGACTAGACTAGTATTTAACTCAGGGAGTTCATTTTTCTTTATGTCTAAATCGTTTGCATTAGAGATTGGAGACAGGCCAACTAGATTAGCATTTCACCTCAACGTGGTAACTCCGTTAACAACCTAACATGAAGATATCTACGGTCAATCGACGTCAAGTTGAGAGGCAAGGATTTCAAGGTCAACCTAATAATAATGAATATGCAGAAGTATAATGTAATACTAAGTATGAACTGGCTAACATAACATTCAACAATAATTGAATACAAGGAAATTACCTAGCATGCCACCACACAGGGAAGTGTTCCTGATTGATTTAGTGTCAAGATCAAGCTCTATCTCAAAGGTCCCTTACAGAATAACACCTGTTGAATTACAAAAACTCAGGAATCAATTACAAGAGCTACTGACAAAAGGTTCATCAAGCTAAGTGTATCACTTCGATATGTGTCTATTTTGTTTATAAAGAAAAAAGATAATTCACTTCGACTGTGTATAGATTATCAGATGCTAAACCAAATCATTGTAAAGAACAAGTACCTATTGTCCAGAATAAATGATCTGTTTAACCAACTGCAAGGAATCTCAGTCTTTTCGAAGATTAATTTGAAATCACATTATCACTAGCTCTAGTTTGAGAATCAAATGTGTACAAGACGACCTTTAGGACTCGACATAGCCATTACGAGTTCTTGATCATGTCATTCAGGTTAACAAATGCTCCAATAACCTTTATGGACTCGATGAATTAAATGTTTAAACCTTATCTAGATCAGTTCGTGATAGTGTTTGTAGATGACATGTTGGTTTACTCTCTTGATGTGAAACTCACTGGATGTACTTGAGGACTATGCTGAAATAGCATCAACTCTATGCAAAAATCTTTAAATATAAGTTTTGACTGAAAAAAGTCATATTCCTTGACCATATCATATCAAGAGAAGACATTATGGTGAATCCAATTAAAATGAAAGTAGTGAATAGCTAAGCCAGACCTAAAAACGTATTAGAAATTAGAAATTTCTTGGACTTGATCATTCAAGACTTTTCCAAGGTTACATCACTTCTAACTAGATTGACTCAGAAAGAAATCCTTTTTAAGTAAATTGACAATACAAAGAAAATTTCAATGAATTGAAGAATCGTTTGGTCATATCTCTAATTTTAACACTACCTTCTGGAAGTAAAGATTTCATGATGTACAACAATGCTTGTGGAACCGAATTAGGGTGTATTTTGATACAACATCGTAAAGTGATAGTATATGCTTTTCACCAATTAAAAGATTATTAGAAGAATTACCCCACGTATGACCTGGATATGACTATAGTAGTGCTTACATTAAAGATTTGGAAACATTATTTATATAACAAACAGTTTAAATTATTTACAGACCATCGGAGTTTAAAGTATATTTTTACACAGAAGGATCTAAACCTGAGACGACGGCGGTGGATGACATATCCTCAAGGACTATGACTTTAATTTGTCCTACCATCTTAAAAAGGTCAATGTGGTCAGAGATGCACTGAGTATACACACTCATGTCGTGGGTAATCTAATGGTTAAGGAATGGTATATACTAGAAGAATTGATCAAGTGCAGACTTCGAAGGCAATATCAAGAACTTATTAGAGCTTAGGTGGCTAATTTGTCTATTCGTCCGAGATTATTGAAAATAATTATGACTACTCAATAACTAGACCCTTTTGTACGTAAAATCTGGGAAAAGCTGAACTCAATGGAGGCACCCCATTTCTTTGTTGATGTAAATAATGGGTTGAGGTACGACTTACACTTGTACATACCTCAGGCGGAAGAAGTGAAGCAAAGATTGCTTGACGAAGCTCACTAATCCAATTACACAATTCAAGGAAACACCAACATGTACAAGGAATTGAAAAAGAACTTTTAATGATCTAAGATGAAGAGAAAGATTGTTGATATGTAGCGAAATATACAACCTACTAGATGGTGAAGATTAAACACCAGAAGCCTAGAAAGAGTCTGCAATATCTAGATATTCCAATTTAAAACTAGGTACATGTCTATGAACTTTGTAACAATATTACTTAAGGCCAAAAGAAAAAACAACATGGTGTGGATGACCGTCGATCGATTCACAAAGTTAGCATATTTCTTGCTTATAAGGGTAAATCTTCCACTATTACAGTTGATAGAGCCATATGTGTATGAGATAGTTCGACTGCATGGATTTCTTATGTCGATCGTGTCTGACAGAGACATGATTCACATCAAGATTTTAGGAGACATTGCAAGAGACATTTGGCATCGTATTAAAATTCAGTACCGCCTTTCATTTTAAAACAAATGATCAAACCAAAAGAACTCTTTGGACATTAGAAGAAATGATGAAGGCCTATGCTTGAATTTGAAAGGAAGTTGGGAAGAACATTTGCCACTTTTACCTATAATAATAACTATCACTCAAGCATTAAGATGTTGTCGTATGAATCTCGATATGATAGACTGTGCAAAACACCTACTTATTAGAACAAAGTAGGCGAACGTCAACTTTTAGGCCTAAAAATTGTACAGTAATATACAAACAGAATGGACTTGATTCAAAAGAAACTGATAGCTGCACAAAGTAGACAAAATAGCTATGCCGACAGGAAATGAAGACCTTTGGAATTAAAAATAAGCACCAATTAAAGGAATAACAAGGTTTAGCAAACGGTAAAAGCAAAGTTCTTGCTACATCAAGCCTTACAGGATTTCCAAAAGAGTCAGTGAAGTTGCATACAACTTGGATTTACTTCCAGCTGACGTATATAACGTATTTCATGTTTCAATGTTGAGAAAATACTTAACAGACGCATCCCAAATGATACCGATACAGTCAGAGGAATTGCAAAAAGGCCTGCCATGGTAAAGAATGTTGTTCAAAAACTTAATCGGAAGGAACAGGTTCTCAAAAATAAAGACTAAGAGAGGAAAGAGAGACTAAGAGCATGAGAGAGAAGAAGAGAATGGAAGCAGTAATCGGAGAAGAAGAAGAAGAAAGCTTACCGACAATCGGTGTATACATTCCACCCCTCCTTTTTTATTTTTGTTTCATGTAAAAATAATAGAAATGTGTAAATTAACATGAATTCGTAGCATTGTAGAGATTTCGCAATTTTTAGAGATTTTTAGATGATTTTGTAAAGATTTTTGTCGATAAATCACTATTTTGTTTGTTTGACCTCCTTACCTTTGAATTTTTATTTGTCAAGCTACATACACCAATTTCTTATATTTTTATCTCAAATGGTAGATGACTTAAAACTCTATGTTTTGATATATTTTACGGAATTTATAGTGATTTATGATGCGTTCGCCTTTCGTTCCCATGTCAAGTGATTTTTAGGTTTCGTCTATGTGTAAAAAGGACACTCGCAAATCCCTACCGTGGGTTAGTCTCCTGGGTGGCTACCGCAGATTGGTCCTACAATTCACTACCAAGGAATAGCTCAATCAGACCCTATGATGGTGGTTTGATTTGTACTTTGGTGATTTATCTTGGATTAAATCATGATTTTAACTCCATAAATGATTTACGATATAAAGATGTCTTGAAAATAATTTTAGAAAAAGAATACACATGATTTGCAAAAATGTTCTTTGTGGTTTTTGAACAGATCCACGAGACCGTAAGATTGTACTGACGAATCAAGGATATTGGATACCTCTGAAAGATTACACATGCATCTAAGATTGTGTTTGTCAAGTTTTCCTAATGGGGTCAAGAGTTCAAATCTCCTAAACGTACTGCTAGAAGAGTTCGAGGTTAAAGCCCCCACGAATGTGGTGATTGCAATGCAATGACTAAGGTTCGAGTCCCCAAGGTACCCAAGCATGGTATTGGTCATGACTGACGTTAGAGTCTCCGAGTGCTTGACACTAAAGGACATCAACAGACGCATTCTGTGCTATGTAATGTATAAATATATTGAGGATTGAGTTCCTAGGACGATTAAACTTTCGTACAGGATAGTCCTCTACAGCAATATAATAAGGACCAGGATTCGAGTTCGTGACAACTACGTGTGGCTGATCAGTTACCTGTAGCTAGGATGATTCGACATATTTTCGCATTGTGTGCGTGTTGCGATTTTAAAATGATTTCAATCCGAAAATGCATAAAGTGGCTTCAAAATGCATATGTTTTAGAGAATATAAAGATTATTACTTTGAAAGACATGATTTAAGAAATAAATTTTCTGAATGATTTATATTTGTGTTTTGCAAACACTAGTGTTCCTTTCTAGCTTGATTTTGATACCATTATGGATGACAACTAAATGTCCTTTGGAAGCTAATGGTGACAGCTTTAAATTTTTATTCTTCGATATTTTTAATTTCAACTTTAATGGGAGCATACTAGGTGACGATGAATGTCACTCATGCATTTTTTTTATGATTTTTGTGCAGGTATAGATTAATGAAGTCGCAGTTTAATGATAGAATACGTAGTTAAAGCCACGTAACCGCACACCACGGGTCTTGGATAGTGGTAGTAGTTTTTATTAATTATTAACTTAATAATTTTTGTTTCCTGCATTCTTACTTAATTATTTAATTAATATTTACTTGGATAGTGTTAGTGTTTGTTTCTGATGTCGGTGGTGTCACACCTTACTTTTTCTACTTTTCTAATTTGACATATAGACTAAAATCACTCAATTACCCCTTTATATTAAAATATAAAATAAATATTTCTACCACCACCACCTCCTTTCTTTCTTCCTTCCCTCTTTCCCTCACCATTTTTCCCACACTCGTACAAGAGGGAGATCCATGTCAAATTCATCTTTGTGCTTTTGATTCAATGAGGACAACGATGGTGACAACTACTTGTGCTGGGGAGGAGAAGAGGGAGAAATTGAGACGAGGTTAGTGATGGAGTAGCAGGAATTTGAGAAGAGGAGAGAGATGAGGAGAGATGGGAAGCTAGGTAATCATATGACCAACTCTAAACCCTGCTTTTGTAGGAAGTAGCAAATGACTACCTCTAGGAATGTCCCATTTCCTTCATAAAAGAACCAACCCAGAAATATTGTTCAATAAAAATCAAATTATGAAAATGTGGTTTGGTACAACTTTTGACTAATAACAACTTCCTAGAACCTTAAAAGCCATCTAGAAACTATACCAAATAAGGGTGCACGTAGTTTGATTTGATTTAGGGAAAAACCACTACTCAAAGTGTATTAATCAGTTTGGGAAAAATCTACACCAAACTAAACCATTCATTTTGTTGAAAATGAACTAGACCAAACCATTTAAAAGTCTGTCCAGTTTGGTTTGGGGTTTGGAGGATAAAATAAATTCACATATGAATTAAGAAAATCATAATCCAAAATAATAATAACTAATTAGAATATTGTAAGATCCAAAGAAGTAATTCTTGTGACTCACATCAATTATCAAAAAACACTCAAGAATGCATCAACATAACATAAATAAATATCATAGATGTTTTACATCAATAAATTTTCAAGGACCGACTTAGGAAATATGTCAATTAAATAGAACACAAGTTGAAAAATATTGATTAACTATAAGAAACAAGTTAATTAACTACGATATGAGACCACTTTTGATCTCTAAAAAAAATCCTTCTCATTTTGGTCCTAAATAAGGTTAATATCAAAATATTTTTACTCCAACAATTGATGTTTCTAAATAAATACTTAAAAACATAGATATTTAAAATAAATCGTACCCCAAACTACAAAGTCAAACCATATATATTGGTTTGAAAATTTTACAAATCGAACCAAACCATTGAATATTAAAAACCAAATCGTACCATAAAAAATGGTCAGTTCATTAGTTTGAAACCCTAATATTACCAAACACATCCTAAGGTATATATGGTACGCTATGAGGTGGAAAACAACATGTCATAATCTTATATTAATTTAACATAACAATTACATAAAATTTAATACAGATAAAATAAAAAAATACACACCAATTCAGTAAAAAGAAACCCAATCTCTTGTTTGCCATGTTAGTTGTATGTCTCAAACATGTTTTTCCCTAAAAAATATCCATATATTAACCCCCACTGTATCAATTTCCTTGTTTCCATGTATACTAGGTATATGTGCATCATGCAAATTGTCTCACAATTGCATATCTCAACCATGGTTTTAAACATTAGTTTTTTGTTGAACTTCTATCCTTGAGAAATAAGAGATGTGTCGAATATCAATTTGTATTGTTAGTGGAAACACGGTAAAAATACAAAAGTTTATGGAAATCGACAAAAGCTTCGAATTTTGAATGAAAACTCTAGATAAGCTAAAGTTAACATACATCTAGAGTTTCTTAGATCCACTTCTAAATTTGTATCATATTAAAATACACTTAAGACAAATGTCCTCAAGTATAAATCATACTTCAAACCTAAAAATGCAGTATATGTCTAAAATCAAGAGCTTTTGCAACACTTACATAAAATATACACTTAATACCAAGTAAAATGCACAAGTGTATCGAAATCCTGTCCTTGTTCGACCATATTTTGTTGTTGAAAAATTTGTTTTCGAACATGGACGTCTCTCCATAACACATAATTGTTTTGCGTCACAAAAGTGTAATATGTCTCTTATTCAACAAATGTCTTGTCCTAAGATCTAACCTATTAAATTTTAAAAAAAACTAATATTCCATATCTTACAGTGATCTTTAGACCTTAAGAGTTTGGATGTTGCATCTTGGATCACACTTTGGTTATATTTAATGTATTGGGAATTTAGGATAACATTTAGGATGTAATTTGGAGGAAGGGAAAGGAAGGTAAAGAAGTTGGCTGCAAATGGCTGAAATAGCTGTAGTACAAAAATACAGCATGTCTACTGCAATGATCAGAGTGTCGGTGGGAATGAGCATTCCCAGTACAAAATTTATCAAGTATCCAACCAACATGCACAGTGAATACCGACACTATGAAAATCTGAACCAAAATCCAGCAAATCTGGGTTTTTGCCCCGATTTCATGTCTACATTCTAGGAATCCAAAGCATTGTCTCGAAATTTAGTATTATTTGGAAATACTTATTGGATAATAAACGCTTAATGTAATAAGTTGGTGCAAAAAAATTGTTTCCAAATGCTACCTTAGTCTTGTTTGCTTGTTTAGTACAATAATTAGCATTCACTTGTGTAATGAGATGATCTTCACTTATGTGGAGCATCTTCTATCTAAGGCTGTGTTTGGTATTAATTCTGACATCCACATTCTGGTAGCAATTGTTTTTATCATTAACAAACGAGAAAATGAAGCCCACTTAATCTAGAAGCCAAATTCTATGGAAAAGCCATAAGCCACAATCTTCATAAAATACAATCTAAATATACCCATCCATGCATGTTGTGCATGTCTTGCCACCATCGTCAAGCTTAACCATAGAAATTGTTGCAAATTATGCTATGCAAATTTGGCAATTGGCATAAACTAAAAGCAAGGGTAGATGAGCTTTTATCGAGAAGTCAGATTCTATGTAAAAGCCATAAGCTAGAATCTTTATAAAACACAGCCTACGTATACCCATCCATGCATGTTGTGCATGTCTTGCCACCACCATCATCCAGCATATCAATATTCCTTTATCTTGATTCCCTTTATCAGCACCAAAGTTGAGAGAGTGTGGTGTCAATGCCAACCCTCAATGTAAGGTAACAACACAAAGCCTATGTCAGTCAAGGAAGCATGGATATGGATAAGGGATTCGGACATGACACAATATAGATTTGGCGATTTGCCAATTTCCTAGAAATTAGGGTACGATACGGCATGGATACATCAGTTAATATATATTGTTTACCATTAGAAATTTTAATTTTTATTCAAAGATTTAAACTCTTGCATCAAAATGATATAAAATCAAATATACATAAAACAATATCAAAACATCCAACATGTCCTCATTCACAAGCTGTGAATCAAAACATATTCAAGAACTAGTTTATAAGTCATCATATTTTCAAGATTCATAATCATGCAACGCATGGCATATAAAGTAGTTCATACAAAAAACAAACTAGCAAAGCCAAAATATACATATAAAAAAACCAAACCACATATCCCAGTAGCGTCCCAGAGGATTCCCCATTTATCCACCCTGTATCTCAAATCCCATCACATTTTTTTATTATTTTACCCAGGATACGGCACATGGCATATTGGATACGAATTCTACTGTATCCCTAGTGAATCTGATACATGTTGGATACAGATATTTTCCATGTTACCAATGAAATTCCAACAACAACATGAGTTTGGTAAGGGACTGTCTTGTTTGAGCATAAAACGAATGCTTACATGAGTAAACAAAAGATGAAGGGTTATTACATACGTAGGCCTTATAGCCAATATAAAGGGAGTTGATTTAATACATACGTCTATGAAGGGTAATTACAAGTCCTAAATTTTGTATAAAACAAAAAAATAAGGACCATTCATCCCATTCCCCCCACAACAACAAGAATCCCTATTTGCGATTTTCTTCCTCTTTCTTTAGTGACCAAAGTTTTTTTCTTGACTCTTCCCAATGACCACAACAAAGTACCTTATGTTTCTCGATGACTAAAATTGCAAGGGATTATTGCTCCCCTGCTCTCTTATCATTCTTTCCAGTTCCATCCATGAATGCAAAGGTGTGGGCAACTTCTGAAATACTTCCTCATCCATGCATGATAACAGCTCCAACTTATTTTTATCCTTTGCTCCATATATGTTGGTTGTACGCATGTCATGCATATTACTTGTACATGTTTGTTTGATTTTGCCTAATTTTTCTCCAAACAACTGTTCACATGCCTGCTTAGCATTTAAAAGATTTCTGGACTCAAATTTTCTAAAAATTGTTTAGCTTTAGGATGGCTCGATAATGTAGAGGTCAAGGTCATAGTGTTTTCCATGCGGTTCCACCGAAGGCAGGAACCATGCCCTCATGATGGATCTAGAACGGGTCCAAAAGTTCATGGAGTGCCTACTGCCTACAAGCACATAGCTTGGGCAGTGAGAGCAGCAAATTATAGAGTGAAAACCTGTTTCTACACCATATTTCGTAGTGGCAGTGTCTCTTCCTTATCACTTGCACTGTGTCTGGGAAGGTGTACACCAACATTATAGATGGTGAGTTGGTGACAACACCGATAACCATGTGTTGGAAGTAGTTGTCTACAAATTTTGCATTATTCAATAACTAATTTCAGGCCCCTTCCCATCTTGCCACTTATACAAAGAATACAAGCACATAGCAAAACAGCTCAACATATGAATCAATTTTCTTATCAATGATAACACTACCATGGAATTTTGGTGTTAGCCAAGCTCCCTACAACAGATTGAAAGACAAAAGAAAAATTACATATAAGAGAAAAGCATAAAACTCACCTTCTTCACCAAGAATCAGTTAACGAAATAACGTTATATGCAGAAAAGACAAATGGAGTCGCATATCACACAAGCAGTTGATGGTCAAACCATACAGAAGAGAAATGACTCTTGGCAGCAATCATAACAAAGATCAATGGTAGACTTCCTAAACTAAAGAAGCCCACAGAATTAATTATCAATAGTGGTCTCCCCAAAAATAAACATAATGAGAAATGATTTTCTTCATAAAAAATCCCAACTTCTCTTATGGTTGTAAGTGAGATCAAGGTAATTATCATGTGATTGGTGAACCAATTGTAAGTTTGAGATTTGATCAGCTTCTTGTGAAAACTAATGAATATGAACAAATAATATAAAATAAAGAAAGCTAAGTGATGTAACCTTGCGGCCAACTAAATCAAATGTCACAATAACTTTATTCTTCCGCTTTTCAACTTTTTCTGTTTCCTTCTGTAACAATAGAGCCTTCTCCTGGAAAAATGCAATTAAAAAAGATATAATTCCATTTTGCCTCATCCATTTATCTTGACAAAGAATAGAGTACAATGTAAACTTCAGTACAAAGCATTATGTAACAATAGGGAGATGACTCAAATAAAACAGGGAGTTGATAAGGTAGGGCAGACCCCCTTGCAGTGGTGGAGACAAGGGGGTTTATACATTGGTCATTGCACCCCATCCTCCTACTATTTTTAAAAAGCCTGTTAAATTTGATATATAATTTAGAGAAAAACAAAAGAAGAGATATAGTGGAAATTGCCCCGCCTCTTACATGTGTAAGTGTTAAAGCCCTCCCATGAATACTAATCTAGCACCACCACTGTGGCATTGCCTACTTGTAACGTCATGGAGGCCCCTTGGGGACTTTGTAACTGAGATGAATAATTTTATAGGAGGTATGGATTAACATTTTGATGGACTGTTAAAAACATACTCCAAAACCATAAACTTTCCTAGGGTTGTTGAACATATTATGGTGGATCATGGATGGAGAAGAAGCATTTAATTTCATATTGCTTGCCAAGTATTTCAAAAATATATTAGAGCTGTTGGAGGTTTCTGGTGGATGGTTAGTATGTCATTCCATAGCGATATTAACCCCACTTTACATATCAAAATTTAGTTACTTCTTCTTTAATTAGCATTCATGAGGATATTCTAATGTAATTCGCATACTTAAGTAGTTTCGATGCAGTTACAACCCCGTAACAGGAGATAGCTGTCTACCACTTCTAGTTCCTCAGTCTAGATTAAAAAAAAACTTCCTAGTTGGTTTTCCGAATAAAAAGATGAGGCTTGTTCTCATCACAGGCACCTATGTAAGGGTTTTTTAACTCAATTTCTCTTGCCCTAAATTTATTTAGTGGTACCACTACAATAGATAGATAGATAGATAGTATATTAAGGACAACTCCAAAAACACATGTTAAGAGTTAAAAATCCAAAAACCATTCCATGGATCTTAATATACGTCATTTAGATTAGAGAGAGATAAAAACTCAATTTAATTCAAAACTTTTATGTTATTGTTAGGGTAAAAAGCGAATAATCTTATTGATAAGCAACATAGTTACATAAATATAACGTTTACCCCCTTACATGGATATCCATGTAACAAATACCCATATAAGACAAAACTCATATAATCATGGTACTAACACTCCCCTTCAAGTTAAAACATAGATATTAATCATGCCCAGCTTGTCGTTTAAAGATTCAAACCCCTCCAATACTTAACCCCTTGGTAAAGATATTTGCTAGTTACTTTGACTGAGTATATGAAGTACAAATAACTCATTTCATTACCAAGTCATGTACGTAATGACAGACAACCTCAATATACATAATGTGCTCTTGGAAAATAAGATTATTTACAATGAAGATTGCTACCTAATTATCTCAATACATTACCATAGGAGTTCTTACAAGAAAATCAAGCTCTAACAAAAAAGACTTCAGTCAGACCATCTTACAAGCTATCAGTGTCATGAAACAATACTTAGCTTTTACACTAGATCGTAATACTATATTTTACTTTTTGCCCCGCAAGGTTACCAGATTTCTGCCCACACAGGTGCAATATCCTATTATAGACTTTCTATCACTCCTATCTCCCACATAGCCAAAATCAGAGCATGCCTCAACATCTAAGTAACCATACAAGCAAGCACACGTAAGGCACCTTGCCAATGAACCTTTCTAGGTTCATGCATGAATTGATTGAGAAATCCAACAGAATATGAGATATCTAAACGTATCACAGTCAGGTACATCAATAAGAGTACCTTCTAGTTTGCATCCTGTAAAACCTGTTTCCAAGAAAAAAGTGCATATTTTCTCTGAGATAACACCAATTCCCCTCTAACATAAGCAAACTCAATCCTTAGAAAATAATTAAGACATCCATATGCTTTGTAGTGAAATATTGTTGCAGATATTCCTTAGTCTCTCTAATACATGTAGCATCATTTCCTGTAAGAACAATGTCATCTACATATACTACTAATAGTACACAACTATTAATGTCTTTTCTTATGAACATCGAATGGTCTAAACACATCTTTTGAACCCAAAATGCATTACCACTTTGCTAAATTTATCAGATGCTCTCAGACTCAGGCCATATATAGATTTCTTAAAAAGACATACATAATGCTACATGTCTCTTACAAGAAAAAATAATGGCAAAGTAGAAGTCCAAAACTATTACTAAAATAACAATAATAAACATACAAACAATGTCAAAAAAATCCTAATCCATTTCGTTAAAAAAAATGGATTAGGAAAAAATATATATATAATTAGAAATATTATGAAAATAATAAAAATGCAAACCTTAAAAACCTGCTCTTGACCAGTTTCAAAATCCTAATGTGAATACAACTAAAAGCTAAAGGAATCAGAAAAAAATAGTAAAATTAGCTATTATTACAAATGAACCTCCATGTGCGTAGCAAGTGCATGTAGGCTACTTATCAAAACATGATATAACAAAGTTTCACCCTTAAACTGATTGTACTTAAATAGGAATATATATCAGGGTTATATACACATCAATCAAACAAATGCCCTAAACAAAGTACAATATTGAAACAAGGACCACTTTCATAGTTTTAGACCCCACTTAACTGTACCTAAAACCACCTTAAGGCCACTCTACTTGACAGCAAAATTAAGGCCACAAAGCATAATTGAGGTAGTGCTGCTGAGCCAATAGTCAGCAAAATGTGTAGTTAAAAAAATAATTTCAGATTTTGATCTTTGAACATTGAAACCAATACCCCAAAAAGAAAAAATGTATTTCTATCAGTTCTCGAACACATAACAAGCCTTCAATAAGGCCAGAAACAAGGCTCGGTAAGGTCAAACATGCTGCACACATAACAAGCTGATCCTCGTAATTTTAGAGAACACATGGGTGTTTGAGATCAAGCAAGCAATGAAGCTTCTTGAAAGTCCAAAATAAGCCTAGCTTCAAACAAAAAGAGAGAATAATATAACAAGGAGAACGAATGAATTCACATTTCTTAGTTAAATGTTTTCACAAGGACCTGCTTGGATCAAATCATGCTTTCAAAACAAGGTTAGCAAAACCTTGGTTCCATTCCATCGATGTGCAACAGGGTAAACCATTGATTATTAAAACCTAGTTTAGAACTGTTTGGGGCATCTTTGGTACAACTTAATAAGAAATTGATGACAGTGTTGAAAAAATTAAAATAATTTATTAAATAATTTATTCTTAATTTGACAAAGAAGATACTACTGAAAAAAAATCATTTTGCACATAAAAGAATAGGGAAAGGTAGATTTATCAATTGAGCAACTTTTCCATGTTGAAGTTTTGCTTAAAATTGATTTCAAACATGAACTCAAAAGTTTTTCTCATCTTAATTTTATCCAGAATGAGAGCATTTTAACTTTTATTGAAACAGCTAAACTTTCGCCAAACTCAAACTTTTATTAGGATCCACTCGCATGGTTCAGTTAATTTTAGTTTGAACAAAAAAGTTATAATTGTGTTGAGTCGAAATAAAACTAAATCCAAGTGGTTTATTTTGCAACCCTAGAATGGAGAAATAAAGGATAATGATCCAAATAAATTGATATATAATGAACTACAAGATTTCGATTATTAATAGTAAAATAGATTGATACCTACCTTGCACATATTCATTATAAATGGCTCAAAATTCCTAACTGCAATCATCTTATATTAGTGATCAAGCACAAACAGATTGTGAATCACCGACTCAATTTTAAAAAAAGACAACCAACACAGAAAGATTGAATCATGGCCATAAGTATTTGTTGTAAATATGTCTTGAATTATATCTTTGTTTAGGGTTAGTTTGGTCATTAGACCATTTAAGTGCCCTAGTATTTAAGAAGGCTAAGGCACAGAATATGTAACCTCTTTTGGCATTATGTAGCCCTATTTTGTCTTCATCTGTGTAGAGAGAACTCCTCCCTCTTCTCTCTAAATCTAGGGTTTCATGTGAGGTTCGTCTGTGGGGGAGAGTTTGGATGCTTGGGATGTGAGCATCGTTCGTGTTCTCTGTTTTCTCTTCACCACTCGACACAACAAGTGGTATCAGAGCCTTAGGTTCGAAGGTGAAGGAGAAAAGGGATGTGTGTTTTGTGTTTTTGTTTTGGGGAAGAAAAG
>JAMKQA010062443.1:0-24333 GCA_024699735.1 Posidonia australis
TTCATCGAGAACACAATATAGCTGATGTACAGGAAGAATATTTTGATCCACCAAGACATTCTTCATGGTATTAAGCATATGTAAGGTAACTTTTTTGAATCTTTTTGTTTTTAAACATTTATTAAGTATTTTTATGTATTATTTATACTTCGGGATATTTCTATTAGACTTATCTACTTATTTTCATGTGATATATATTGAAAGAGTTGATCTAAGTAGTCTAAGAAGTAGATTATTACTTACTTTAGCTTATCTAAGAGTTTCAAATCAAAATTCAAAGTTTTTTTACCATTTTCATAGACTTCCGTAAATTTACCGCGTTTCCACCGACATTTCCATCGATGTCCGACACATTTCCTATTTTTGTCGGACCGAAGTCCGACACGAAACCGACGTTTGATTCTATGCTACAAATACAATATATTTTTATAACTTAAAACAGAGGAAACTCGTGCTAACTCTCAAACATCACAATGAACTAAATCACAAACAATTTCACTACGAGATAAGGACAGTGTCCTATAGGTAGCACGGTGATGTTTACGTACACAACTAAATGACACAACTAGTATTCATGGAAGTGTCTACTGAAGTTTATTAATACATAGATGACTAAGGTGACAATGTCACAAAAAAGAAGACTTGGAGGTGAATGCCACAGTCACAAGTCCACAAGGTATCTCATCCCATACCAACAGATACACTCCTTTGCCACATTTATGGTACAATAGAAAAAGAAAAAGGTTATGAAACAAAGTAGTTTTGTTATGGCACTAATGGAAAGTAAATTGACTAGAAACTCGAGGATACACAAAACATTTTCAAAAGTGATCTGAGAAGAAACATGAACAACTCTTTCATTAGATACAGAATAAGTACGATCGTTAGCAATTGCTACAGATCGTGTATCAGATAATTGTGAAAGATGACTAAGTAAGTTCTTTGTACTTGTCATGTGAGTGGAGGCTCCAGAGTCTATGATCCAAGATTCATCGCTAGTAACTAATATGACACTGATACTTGATGTTGTAGCATGGGAAGTAGAGGCTAAGGATTGGTAAGCTTGTGTCTGGAGTAATTTGTCATAATCTGCTTGTGAAATAGTTATTGTGGCCTCTATCGTGTGATCCGATGTCTTAATTGTAGTAGAGGAAGTAAGTTGTGCTAGCAGTGGTCTACCATATTTATCCCGGCATCTGTTAGAAGTATAGTTTCCATATCTATAATGGTCACATCGTCTAGTGTCACGTCCACCACCATGATTACTTCTGCCATGACCATTCCTACCACCTTGTCTTCTACCAGAAGACAGAAGTACTAATGGCTTTGTCACAAGAGAAGGTGTAGTTGTGGATACGCGTAGCATCCTAGAAAAGGTGGATTGGAGTGTAGGAATTGTTTCTACACTTAGAATTTATCCTCGGATCTGTGCTGCAAGTTCTGAATTAAGATCTACCAGAAAGATTGCATCTGTGAGCTCCTCACGATACTGTCTCATCTTAGAAATATCAGCCACAAACGATTGGTATATGTCTAATTCATCAAGTATGGCTTGTAGTGTATTATAGAACTCCGCAACAGTTTTCTCTCTCTGACAATGTCTGAATAAATGCTCATAAATTTCACATATGCGAGTAATATTTTTTTCATTATCATATGTAGAATGCAGGGCGTCCCATAGTTTCTTAGCTGGCTTTAACATCATAACACTTCATGCAATCCGCCCCTCCATATTATTAACTAATCATGTTATCATAGCGCAATCATCGGTTAGCCAATCCTCGTAGGTGAGATTCTTGACATCCGTCGGATCATACGAATGATGGCGTATCTTGCAATGAGCTCCTAGGAAGGTCTTGAAAGTTTATTTTCATAATAAATAATTTTTACCATCTAACTTAATGGAGATAGTACTAAGTCCCTTGAGTAAATTTTTCCGTGAGGTTACCATTCTTTTGATAAAAGGAGGATTGAAATTCATTGGAAAATTGGTCAATCTGTACTAAACTGTCTTGAACAAATTGATTGTGTTATTAATTAGGTATAACATAACATTTGATTATCAAATCACAACTTTGGCAGCCTTGAAAAACATCTGACAACCACTGGTAGACTGCACATCCACTGGTTGTCAAAAAAAAAAAGAAGAAGAAGAAAGGGGAGAACTCAGACCATTTGATGGCCTGAAGGGTAGACGTATGTCGACTGGAAGGAAGTGGAGCCGCCAAAGAAGGGAGAGGAGGTGATTGGACGTAGCGGAGACACTAGTCAAGGTTGACGGAAGGAGAGGAAGAGCCGATGGAGGGAGGCGGAAGGGCTGGCTAGGGTTGACGACTGTGGGTGTACGTGAGATGAGAACATTCTCTTGATACCATATGCAAATAATAGGTTTTGGGAGAAATTAATTATTCATTTGGGTAGTCAGTTACATATATATAGAGAATGATCTTTTATATAGATATCCATATACCTAGTAGTCACATTACATAACATAACTCATAGAGCAGAATGGAATGAAAAAAGTGGATTGGAATGGTATTCCAATGCTTGGTACAAAAATCACTTTAAAATAGCCTTAGGAATGGAATTCCCATATTTCTTTACAATAGGTAAAGAATTTGATTCCCAAGTTCATTGGAATTTAAAAAAATAAAATAAACCCGATGGCTTCCTCCCACCTTCGTCCCTTACCTCTGACCCTCCCTTCTTCCTCTACCCCCTCCTCCTTTGCCGCAACAAGTAACACCGGTCATCGTCATACATCCACATTGCCTCTGCGAACCAGCTCTGTCCAATGCTATAATAACAACAACAATAACAGGAAGGAAAACAGTGTAATCGATGTCCACAACTCCACCAACACCGACACCAAAGCCCTCTTCTCAAACTCCGTCACCTTGTGCTCTTATGTTGACACTAGCCTCATCCTCTTTGAGGCCTACAACACTATCTCCGTTGAAATTGAGTCCTCCATTGCGGCAACCTCCACCCATGCCTCACATCCCACCTCCTCAATGTCTATGGTAAAGCTTCAGGGACTAAAGATTTGTATCACCTACGACTTCTAGACAAAGAAGAAAAGTGGAGGAGGAGGAAGAGGCTATTCTATCCCATTCCTCTATATTTTGATTGCATATCAAATATAGGAATGAGATAAAACTATTACATTTCAAATTTCATTTCGGAATTCATTCCATTACTATCTATTTTCATTTTAGTATACCAAACACAATATTCAAGGTTTTTTATTACTCTTTCTTATCATAGATAATTTACAAATTATAAAAATGTTTTTTCTTAAATGGAATTCTAATAACTTTTATTCATTCAATATTGACATGTACTGTAGTTACCACTGGTCTCTGTCCATATAAACATCTGGAGTATTCTATTTATTAATTGAAGAACTTTTCTTTTGTTGCGTGCCTTTCATGTATTTACTTGTAATAAAACTATGAAAACGTAGCAAGAGGTTCGTTCAGTATAGATAAAGTAGCTTATCTTGTTGTCTATTTTTGTTATACAAGAATCCCAAACATATGGAATTAAGCTTTTTTAATTTGGTTTGTTAATAACTTGTTGGTTATTACTTTGTTTAATTGAAACTTGGAAAAATTCATCTGAAGTAGTGAAATCAAATTCCTTTTTTTGGGAATGTCTACATACATACTTCTGACCTTGGTACTTAAACTAATTCTTAGCTGGCCGAATTGGATCACTCGTAAAATAAGCTAGATGTGGGAGGAAGCTTTTGTTATTTGTATTTAAGAGGTCCCTTATTGTGGAGAGAGAAGAAATCTAAATGCATTGTAAAATCAAAGAGTATAAGGCATATATTTTTATAGATTACATAAGATATATGGATCTATAAGAGCCATTAATTCATCTAACTATTAACCAATGTTTTAAATGTTGGTTTCATGTTGGACTTTAATAAGTTAAAAAACAGATACGTGTTGGTAAAATGTCGGTATATCAATATCATATTAGTGGAAACACAGTAAAAAAAATACATTTGTTTAGAAAACTTTCATGTCGATGTCATGTCGGAATTGTGTCGGTAAATTGAAAATAAGACACGTGTCGGTGAAATTTCGGCAACACGTGTCGCCATTTGGTACTATGCTACTAACTAATAAACAATTAAGTTAACATTCTCTTTCAAGTTGAAGTATATATGCCTATCATGTTTAGTTTATTACTAGAAAATGTTGAGGCCCAAAGGCCTTTGTTAAAATACTTGTAGTTTGATCTTCACCTTGTGTAAATGTACAGATCTTTTCTTTTATCACTGTCTTATGAACAACTGATAATCAACTTTTCCATGCTTTGTGTGCTTATGAAACATTAGGTTACTTGCTATCTTGATGACTACTTGATCATCATAGAATATAGTCATAAATTCATTACAAGGAGCATCAAGATCATGAAGAAGAACTTTCAACGACATTAGTTCTCCAGTAGTATACATCATAGTCTTATATTCAACCTCAACACTAGATCATGACACTATATTTTGTTTCTTACTCTTCGAAGACACAAGATTATCCTCAACAAAAATACAATAGTTAGTAGTAAAATGTTGATTAGATTTAGAATCAATATAGTCAACATCAAAATAGACAACAACATTTAAGTAACCATGATTGTGATATATCATCCGTTTGCTAGAAGAATTCTTCACATAGGAAAAAATGCAAAGTACAACTTCCCAATGACATAATTTGGAATTTTCTATAAATCGATTGATCACACTAACAAAGGTAATATCTGACTTAGTGATTGTGGGATAAATTAATTTTTTATCTAGGCATCGGTAGCTCTTTTGATCAACAAAATCTTCTACATTGTCTGACCATAACAACAATTCAGATCTAGATTAATAGTAGTAGTAGGTCTAACACTTAACATTTCTGTTTCTTGCAATAAATCCATCGCATACATTCTCTGTGATAGAATAGTCTAGTTTGCCACGAGCTACCTCAATACTAAGAAAATATCGTAGTTGATCAAGATCCTTTGTTACAAACACTTCTTCGGATATTCCTCTATCTTTTCTACATCCACAGAATCACTTCCAGTTATTAAGATATTGTTAGAGTATATGGGAATTACTCATTTAGTGTTAAACAGGTTATTGGACATCTATTTAATCAGTGGTGTTTAATAGTCCTATACATGTAATCCTATTACTCAATAACAAAAATCAATCTTTCTTCTCTATCTATTTTCACATGGTACCAGAGCTTGGGTGTCCTAACCACCTTTGAACTATGTCCTCCCGTCGGAACCACCGTCGTCCGTAGCCGTTGGCACCACCAGCTCTGGTTAGATCACCCGTCGGACAGTCCAGCCACCACCGGTGGCCCCAGAATAGCCAGCCGACTCCTGTTTTCCATCCAGGCGGCAATCCAGCCCTCTTCGGTAGCCCTTGTCGGAGCCTTCCAACCCTCGTCGGCCTCTCCTTGGCCAGTCCAGGCCACCGGCAGGATCTCCAGGTCAGGGTAGGCCCTCTTCCAGCGCTGTTCAGGCCGTTTGCAGCCCCGTAAGGCCTCTCTGGTTGATGTCTTCCCGTCGGTGAAGCCTCCCCGTCCCTCCTTGTCAACCATAGGGGCAGTCTGGCCCCTCTATCAGGCAGTCCAGCTCCTCCTTTCAGGCAGTCCAGCCTAGTATGGTCATTTTTTAGGCCCTGTCTTCGTCTCTTATCTCCGGCGTGTGTAGATACGTCATATCTACACTTGGTGAGCAGTCTAATTCACGTATTTGGTTATTTTTAGATTATATATTGGTATTATTTATCAATTTTCAGTTCGGTATAGCTTCTCGGGATTCATTAGTAAAACATATGAGTGATATTTCTGAGAAATTATCTAGTCCAAACTACCTCCTATGGTTACAAAGCTTCGAGACCTTCGTTTTGGCCCATAGGAAACTAAAGCATCTCATCCATCCACCACCTGATGCAAAATCACATATGAGAATTGGTTAGCCGATGATGCAGCAATTATTAAATGGATGGTGAATAATATGGAGCCCTCAATTGCACGAGGGGTTATGTTATTGTGGCCAGTAAAGAAAATATGGGACACCTTCTGACTCACATATGACTACGAGAAGAATATATCTCGAGTTTGGGAGATATATGAGCAGCTATTTACTTTACGGTAGGGAGATCGATCGGTTCAGGAGCTCTTCACCGTTTTTTGTGTACTTTTGGATGAATTAGATATATACCAACCATTGACTGTTGACATCACGCGCCTGCGACAGTATCGAGAGGAGTTGGTAATTGCAGTCTACCTTTCTAGCCTGAACCCCAGTTCTCAGATCAGGTCAGGTGTTGGGAGCTGACAGTGTTCCGCATCTTCAGACTACTTTTGCCATGGTCTTTCAAGTTTCTACGACTGTGTCACCTACTGCGTCAAAGCCATCAGCCATGGTAGCCACAAGGGGCCGAGGTCGTGGTGGTTCGCGAGGTGGAGGTCGTGGAACAGGGGAGGTAGGTGGACATCTCCGTTGTGCGCATTGTGGACGGTTGGGTTACGGGATAGACAAGTGCTGAGATATTATTGATCGACCTTAAACGGCAAATGTCACTACAGAGCCTCACACTGCTATTACTACTGAGGAGTAGACATTTACAGTTTTCCAGGCAGACTATGAGAGACTTCAGCAGCTAAAGGTCATAGATTCTGCAACCACAGCTACTCAGGCTACGTTCTCAAGTACTAGTGCCTTCCATTCATACAAGGAATCTTCCTGAATTATTGATTCCGATTCCTTCTCTCACATGTCAGGTACACGCAACTTGTTTACCTGCTTATCTCAGTTGTCTGATGTTCAGAATGTGGTAATTGTCGATGACTGGACTTGTCCCGTTTCCAATGAAGGGGTGATTCAAGACTCTTCACAACTATCTCTTGATAAAGTTTTGTTTGTTTCTGATTTCTCTATAAATTTGTGGCTTATTAGTGTTATTACTAAACAATTACATTGTTGCGTCACCTTCTTTCCCTTTCATTGTACATTTGAGGATTTGCAGACGATGAGGAGGATTGATTTGGACTGTGAGCGAGGAAATGGAGTTTACCTGTTGGTTCTTGATGATATACCGCAAGGACTTACTTCAGTGGTGTCTGCCTCTAAGTCTTGCTCCTTGTGACACTACCGGTTGGTCACATGTCGCATCAAAAGCTTCAACAGGCCTTGCTTTGGCGTTTAGTGCTGTCGTTTGAGTGTGAGTCTTATCAGCTGGGTAAGTACCATCGTGCTTCCTTTAAGAGATTGTGTCTTGTGTCTAGTACGTTTGTTTTTCAGTTGGTTCATTGTGATGTGTGGGGTCCATCCAGAGTTTAGTTTGTTTCAGGGTATAGATATTATATAGTTTTTATTGATGATTTTTCTCGAGTCTCTTGGGTGTATTTACTCAAGAATAGTAGTCAAGTTTATGATGTATTCAAATTTTTTTTGATGGAAATTAAAAATTAGTTTGATGTCACTCTAAAAATTTTACGTACTGACAATACACTTGAGTTTGTTCAAAATAAAATTGCTTTTTATTGTGCTTCATTGGGCATTATACATCAGACTTCAATGCCCCACACATCACATCAAAATAGGATTGCAGAACGCAAACATAAGCACATTTTAGATGTCACCTGCACTCTCATGGTTTGTGTGCATGTGTCAAAGTAGTTGTGGGTTGATGCAGTGCTTACAGCTACCTATCTCATCAATAGAATGCCTTCTACATTTCTTAGAGGAAAAGTACCACTTCGTCGATTTAGACTTCAGTCCAGTCTATTCAGTTTGACCTCTAGAGTGTTCAGGTGTGTGGCATTTGTCCAAGACATCTCTCCTGGTCAGGACAAGTTGTCCTAAGGTCCATTAAATGTATGTTTGTTGGATATTCCAGGACCTAGAGGGGATATCGTTGTTTCCATCTTCTCACTAAGCGGTACTTTGTGTCTGCTGATGTTATCTTTTTCGAGTCAGTGTTGTACTATAAGGAGTCACCCCTGTCTAGTGTGTCTGTCCCACTTTCATCATGTGTTGAGCTGTAAAATGGAAATGTTCCGGGGGAGCCTATCTTGCCACCAGAGGTTAGTCGTCGTTTGTAGGTATACCAACGGCGCCAGCGCACTCCAGTTGCTCCCACCACTGAACCATCCTCCTCTGCAGATGCAAATTCGTCCACCGGTTCCTCAGACCTTCCCATTGTTCTACGGAAAGGTACTCGTTTTTACACTGTCCATCTTATCTTCAACTTTGTTTCTTATGGTTCACTTTATTCTCTTTTTCGTAGTTTTATGCCTTGTTTCTCAGTCTCTACCCAGGAATCATCTGGAGGCACTTTCTATTCCACACTAGAAGGAGGCTATGGATGAGGAGATGGCAACTCTTACTAGTTGTGGCACGTAGGAACTAGTGATTCGTACTGCTGGGACTACAGTAATCACCTGTAAATGGGTCTACTCCATTAAGTATAAAATAGATAGCAACATTAACAGATATAAAGCCAGGTTAATGGCTAGAGACTTCACTCAGACATATGGGATAGACTACGAGGAGACATTCTCACCTGGGACTCATCTTAATTCCATCAGGGGGCTTCTGTCTTTGGCATTGAATTACTCTTGGGAGATGTATCAATTGGATGTCAAAAATGCCTTTTTGTATGGAGATTTGCACGAGTCTGTTCAGATGAAGCAACTTCTAAGGTATGTTGCTCAGGGGGAGGATCGTGTGTGCAGACTCAAGAAGGTGGTCTATGGCTTCAGACAAAGTCCAAGAGCGTGGTTTGAAAATTCAGTTAGGTGGTTCTTGTTGGTGGATTTCAGAGGTGTGTAGTGGATCATTCAGTATTCTATAGGAAGACAGTTGGGAGATGTGTCGTTCTGGTTGTATATATAGACGACATACTTGTGACAGGCAATGATATTCAGGGGATTGCAGAAGTAAAATATCATTTACTAGCTCACTTTGTCACAAAAGACATGGAAAAGGCTCGCTACTTCCTTGGGATAGAGTTTGCGTATGCACATGGTAAAATGACACTGTCACAAAAGAAATATGTTCTAGATCTTCTGCAGGAGACAGGTCTTCTAAGGTGCAAACCAGAGAGTACACCTATTGAGTAGATACCTTCATTTTAGGACAACAGCTCTGAGTTATTAGAGGATCCTGGTCAGTACAGAAGGCTGATTGGGAAACTCATTTACTTGACTGTGACCAGACCTAATATTTCATATGCAGTCAACCTTTTGAGTCAGTTTATACATGAGTTCAGAAAAGTGCACTGGCTAGGAGCTCTACGGCTTCTATCTTATGTGAAGGGTGCTCCAGGAAAAGACTTGGTATACAGAAAAAATGGACATTCCAAAATTGTAGCCTACTCAGATTTAGGATACGTAGGAGACAGAGGGGATAGGAAATTCACATTTGGCTTCTGTACTATGTAGGAGGCAAGCTGGTTATTTGGCGCAGTAAGAAGCAAAATATGGTGTTCAGGTCAGTGCAGAGGCCAAGTATAGATCGATGACGCAAATAGCTTGTGAGATGATGTGGGTGAAGTCATTGTTGGAGCAGCTTGGGTTTGATGTCGAGGTTCCTATGTCTATGTGTTGTGACAATCAGGCTGCGATATTTATTACAAACAATTCTACCTTTTATGAGCGTACAAAGTATGTGAAGGTTGACTGTCATTTTGTATTGTGTAGGATATGATTTTGAAGGGAGTTATATCTACTCCTTATACTCAGTCCTCTAAGCAGTTAGCAGATATATTCACAAAGGATCTTAGTGTGGGGATGTTTGAGTATTTATGTAACAAGTTGGGTATGGTTGATATGTATGCTCCAGCTTGAGGTAGAGTATTAGAGTATATGGGAATTACTCATTTAGTGTTAAACGGGTTATTGGATATCCATTTAACCAGTGGTATCTAATACCCTTATCTATGTAATCCTATTACTCAATAACAAAAATCAATCTTTCTTCTCTATCTCTTCTCACAGATATCATCCACAGAAACTATCAGAATCACATTACTTGAATCCCACTGTCTAGTAAACACAGAGTGATCTGCATGACTCCTAGTAAAGTCAATTAATGTTAATGCTTAGTTGAATTTGTTAAACCAAGCATAGGGACTCTATTTGAACTTATAAATAGCTTTTCTCAGTATGCATACTTTCCTAGTCTCCTCTTGAGCAACATATCTTAGAGGTTATTTCATAAACACAATCTCACGTAAATATGCTTATAGAAAGGCATTCTTGACATCTAATTGAAAAATTGGCCAAGATTTTGTAATTGCGACTGAAACAAAAACTCGAATGTAAATGATGCGAGTAATAGGAGAAAAGGTCATGAAGAAGTCTACACCATATGTTTATGTAAATCCTTCGATAACAAGATGGACCTTAAATTTGTCAACTATCCCATCTAATTGATATTTTATTGCAAATGCCTATCGACAAGTAACTATATTTGCACTTGTAGGAGGATCCACTAACTCTCATGTCCCTTTAGATGTAAAAGTAGTTTCTTCATCCATTGCACGACACTAGATAAGATTTTTACTAGTCTCTTCGTACATCCTGAAAATAGATAAAGGAGACAAAGCAAGGGTAGATTGACGAATGGAAGAGGAAACATTATCAACAGAAACATGGTTAAAGATAGGATATTGTGTGCAAGAATTGATACCTTTTTGGATAGCAATAGAAGGATCTTCAAAACCTTCATGAGATGTTCGAGGTGATGGATGAGAGTATCTTATTAACAATTACGTCTGGTGTAAACCTGCAAAGGAACATGAGGAACACTGGTGCACTAGAAGCAACTGGTGTATTGGGAACAGTTGATGTACGAGGAATAACAAGTATAAGAGGAGGAATAGTAAACATGTTTAAAGTAAAATCACTACCCTTATAAGAGAAATAAGGTGTATTCTCGAAAAAGGTAACATCAACACTCATAAATTGTTTTCAAGTAATAGTATCGTAACAACAATAACCTTTTTGAGTTGGAGAACGCCTTAAAAATATGTATTGTATTGCAAGTGGAGACAATTTATTCAAGCCTATCTCCAAAACATACATAAAAGAAGTACAACAAAAAATACGAGTGATATGAAATAAGACGACATCATGAAACAAATAACTAATAGGAATATAATTATAAATAGCAGGAGAAGACATCCTATTAATAAGATAACAAACAATAAGAATAGTATATCCTTAATAAATTTTAAAAACATGTGTATGAAACATACTAGGCAACATTCAAAATACGATGTAATTTTCTCTCAATCACACTATTTTGTTGAGAGGTACAAGGACATTATGTTTGATGTATAACATCAAGAACACAGATTTGTAAATTCTTTAGACATAAATTCTAAGACATTATTACTATGAAAGTAACGAACAGTAAAAGAAAACTGACATTTTATTTCATTATAAAAAATTTTAATTACAGAAGAAGTTTGAGATCTATCTTTAAGAAGACTAGAATAATCATATACAAATATAATGAAAACCAAATATAGACTGAAATCGACACAACCTCCAAATATTACTATGGACTAACTCAAATAGTGAAGAACATAGTTTCTCAATTCTAAAAAGAAAGATGACTTATGATGTTTACCTTACTGATAAGCTTCACATTAAAGTGATAACATTGATAAGCTAATAGGCACAATCTTCTTGAGTTTTTTAACAGATGGATGACCTAAATGACAGTATCACTAAAGTGAAGACAATTGTGACGATAGTGTACGAATAGCAGAAGATTAGGCATCTAAGTGGTATGTTCCACCACCCTTATATCCCCCATAAATCGTCTTCGTCATTGGGAGATCTTGAAACACATAATGAGTAGGAAAGAAATGTTACACAACAATTAAGATCTTTGGTGATTTTATCTGCACATAATAAATTGACTGGAAAGTTAGAGACAGGAAGGACAAATTCAAGAGGAAAGGTGGAGGAATAAACCATTTACAACAATAATTGGTGGATAAACATAAACGATATTAAGCAAGGAAAACAAAGATTAATTACTTATCATATAGGAAGATGCACTTGAATCTATTAACTAGGACGAATTGGTAGCCATATTGGTTGATGTACTTGAAGTTTGTACAACAGTAGTCATAGGAGATAATGTAGCAGCAGTAAAGACATATTACTTGAATCTTTCAAATTCCGCACATGTCAATGTAATCACATTTGTAGAGTTCTCTTAAGAATTTGATGTGGCATTATTTTGCGACGTTATTTGGTTTACCATGCTTGTCTCAACAATGATCAACAATGTGGCCCACACGACCACAAGATGTGCAAGTAAACTGTCCACCACGTTTACCATGTCCATTGAAGCCACCACGACCAACAACCGTTGCAATACTTTTTAGTGTTGTGACTGGTGGTGGTTGATCCAAAGGATAGTGTAACTTGCAAGAGTCTCGAAAACACACTATGTAGCGATGGAACATAGTTTTCAGCAAGTAATTGGCTATGAATGGGAGCATAATTATGTTGTAATCCAAACAAAAACTTGGCCACTTGAAATTCTTCTCTTAGCTTCTTTTGTTTCAAAATATTTGGAGTCAATGACTAATACATCTGTAACTCATCCCACATCTTTTCATTTGTCTTTGAGAGTTGCAAAGTACTCACTAAGATAACGGTCTCCTTGTTGAAAGTTGAAGTTCTATTCATATTACTCATATACTCTCGATACATTGTCTTTATTAGAGTATCTTTCATGCAAAGTATTTCATGATCTCACACATTAATCATTCTATACTTATGCATTATAAGTTGCATCTTTGGCATCAACGGGGTTTTTCTCAATAAACGATAATTGTTTTGTACTCCAAGAGATACTTTTAAGGATTGTGACCATAAAAGATAATTTGAATCATTCAACTTGACGGTGGTCCCAACAAACGTACAGAGATCAAGGGTAGACAAAGACGACGCCATCAGACCCAACAAACAATGAATAGATCTCTTATATGATCAGAATCCCTTGTCCAGCAAACATATAGAGATCAAGGGTAGATGAAGGCGATGCCATCATACCCAACAAACAATGAATAGATCTCTAATATGATCAGAATCCCAAACTACTAACCAATAAATCTGGTAGATGCCTACCACATATGAACAAAAATCAACACACTACTAGGGTTTCTACAATCTCCTTAGCCAATCGACAGAATGACAACAAGGAAAGAGGCTTCAATGCAAAACAGCGGCAAATGAAGAGTCGGAGGAGAAGAGATCACTTGCTACAGTCTCCAGTAGCTTGTCCAGTGACATCTTCGACAGCTGACAGTAGTAGTGGTAGTGGCGGTGGTGGTTGCTGCAGAAGATGGTCTTTTCGGGCTCTAAAGTAATCTTATTATGTTATGAAACCAAGGAGTACATGGCATATACATATAGACTATGTAAGATGTATAGATCTATATTAACCCATCTAGCTACTAATTAATAAACAATTAACTTAACACTTATATTTATGAACTACATCCTATAAGTTGGCATAAGTTCAACTTTTCATCCGCACCAAACAAAACAATATTGTCAAAAAGCTGATTACATTTTTTTTGGATGCATGAGTTCTACTAGTCCTAAAGTAGATGTTAGAAGTCAAAACTCTGTGGAAGATGCATTATCATTATTCTAATAATTTTTAAGAGAATCTGCTTCATAATTCCATTTCCCTGTATTGGCTGTTAAGCTGATTCCCTATGGAACAGCAGGATGTGATCTTGATAATATGAAATTTAAAGAATTATAGAATTGTGATTTGTGACTTAAATCCTTTGCATTTTATGCTTGAACATTGTATCCTAGCTTGATTTTTGTCACTTCATTGTTTTAGAACGAGCGTGGTCAAGTTGATGTATGGTCTGAGAAGTGTCTTCCTCCTGGTACTGTGCACCTGAGATTACCAAGACTGGTCCAAGTTGCCAAAAGACTGGAGATTGACTTCGCCCCTGCCATGGTCAGGCTTGATTTCCGCAGTGGTCGTGCTTTTCCTGTCTTTGAAGGAATTGTGATCTGTACGGAATTCAAAGAAGCTATCTTAGTGGTAAGCAATAACTAGATGGACTTATGCCTATTTATGAACTTTTATTCTTAGAGATTTTTTATGGAATTACTGCTTTATATATTTGTTTGAAGACATCTTTTCCTTATTCTATTCTATATTTAACAGACAGTAAAAAAAAAATTATTATACAGGTGATGATAAATATTCATATGGATTTCTATATCTGAGCAAAATGGATTCTGTTTATGTTTTAGGGTCCTAAACCATGACCATCCTTGCTAATTTGTTTACACTTGGAATTTAAATGTTATGCAAGTTCTATCCAGGATCTTGACATCATGGCTTATCCTCATGATCAGCGCTTGAATAATTAACAAAACACGATTGTTGGAATTTTCTCCATGTGCTTATTGGATAAATTACAAACCGAGTTATTATGCTCATAGTTGTATCTTTTTCAACTGCAAAGAAAAGGTCATAGGGTTGGTAAGAGACGTTACTTTGTGAGTACATTCTCCCTTTTGAAGCAAGTTTCAACACATGCTATTTTAACATATTGACATATGTTGTACTGCTTTTTTAGTAGAAAAATGAACCCTACTGTGCATTCTCAACGTCTTTTTATCTTACATTCTCAACTTTGGCCATTCACCACCACATGTTCTTGTTGTGCACTTCTGTTTTTGATAATTTTAACCAAAGTTGCCATACCAAAGGCATATGCTGAGGAAGAAAAGAGAAGAGAAGTTGAAGAAAAGAAGCGGAATGAATCCCAGGCTCTTTCGAGATGGTATCAGCTCATTTCATCAATGGTGACTCGACAGAGATTGAGTAACTCATATGGAGGTGCAGCATCTTCTTATTCTCAACCTCAAAGAGAACAGAGGACTGCTATGCCGAAGAGTAGTGACAAAAAGGAGGATCTGCGCACTAGGCCTCAGAGTTTGTCTGACAGAGTAAATCCGGTGTCAGATGACAGTCATGAGCACACTTTTCCATTGGAGGATCAGTGTTTTGATGAAGAGAACTCTATGAGGACAAAGAGATGTCCCTGTGGGTTCACCATCCAGATGGAGGAGCTGTGACACCATCACAGTACAGAATTCTGCAATTCTTGAAGTTAATCAAGCTGTAGCCTGCTTGAGGAAGTTTTTGAACCTAGTGAGCAATTTAGTTGAAGCCATTACTGACAGATTATCTTCTGATTATCATGGGCTTGAGACATCCTAATCTTCTGATGTCTGCCCAGATTTTCTCCACACATGGAATTCAATGTAATATTCAACTCTCACCCAATTTTCGTTGAATACTAGGTATTGACAAGTTGGACTTCCGAGTATAGGCTTTACTTAGTGAGGTTCAGTGTTTTGTCTGGATGCTGCCAAGTTGATTGTAAAATATTAGAAATGTTACTTATTGTAATTTTTTCTTATATTTTAACTTGTGGTCTGAATCCATCGTCCTCTCTTTTGTCATAAAATGTCTCAACCTTGTATGTTTAGACAGAATTAAAAAGGTCATCTCTAATGATTAGGGTTTTAGAAGATTGGAGGTGTTATTAGCTGGAAATGCCATTAAAAACTCATCTGAGTGGCATTTTAGGTAAGTAAGTTATTATGGGGGTTTACCACTCGATCATATTCAGATATGTGCTGTTCAGTTATGTTCACCCAAATCCCAATCTCTTCTCACAATCGTGGATTTACTCGAGGCAACCCTGGCATAGAAAAAGTAGTGGTCCCAGGCAGTGTAACAAGGCACTGTCTAAAGATCTGCCTTGGCAACAAGTAGATGTTTTAAAGCTGGACCTGAAGAAGTAATGGTATACAAGTTCACAACCCCAACGGCATAAATTCAAAGTCAAGATGGCACGTTGGAGGGAAATAATGGCTACAAAATAGTAAATCCTCTTAGTTCAAATGCAACAGCTCAATAGCTCATGCATGACACTAATCAACACTGTCCAAATCATAGAATAATGAGACAGGATCCAAGAAAAGGCTCCTGGTTTGGCATTGGTTGCCAATCACCCTTGCTGTGCCAATAATATTCTGTGTAGTGGCACAGCTCACCTTGGACATGGGCTTCCATTAGATACTCCCTTTGTTTATGGGAGAAGATTAATCATGATGTTGTAATAGTTTATGATATTTGGTATGAGCTCTCAGTTGTCTCATCATTTTGAATCATTTTTTCCATTGTCGAAGTAGATCAATGGCGAATCAATTAAAATTAGTCCAAGGTTCTTATGCCATTTAAGAAATCAAACTCTCACAAAGATGTTATCCAAAATTCCTGATCTCAAAATCTCATCTTAACGTGGAAATTTTCCTATAGGGTGCTAAAATTTTAAACAACTTCCCTTGCCTGGTCATTTACAACTAGTGGATCATGGGATGCGCCAGATGTGAATGTTTTGCCTATTATAGTCACTTGTGTCCAGGTCACTAATACGAAGACTGTGTTAATATAGATAGCTGGTCAGTTGCTGGTGAAGTTGATGATGACTAGCAAATTTTATCATTTGATCAATCTCCACGGAATTGTACAAGTTGACACAATTTTCCAAGCTTCTAGTTGTAAACGGTAGCCTTTTTGTTTGTCAATGGTTTTATGATGTTTTGCCTGTGTTGCTCCTGCTTTGCTGAAGAGTTTCTCGGACAATACAAAAGCAGCCCGCAACAAATACTGCTGTTATTTTTTGGTCATTTTGCTTTAGGCCGTGATAAAATTTCTCTTGAACGGAATACCATATGTTCTTCTTTAATCAGCAGTCCTCTTCATTCAATTTGCGATGTGATGTTGAGAGAAAATCAATGGTTAAATATATCATAAGAAATTTTCTTATTGTTTTTGAAGTGGAATTTCTTTTCCTTATTTTGTATTGTATTAAGAAGTTGAAAACAATCTGCATGCTGAAGACTATCCATTTTGCTTGATTTCGAGGTAGTCTCAACTCAAAATTTTAAACAACAGAGGTAGTAAAATGAAAATTAATAATTGCTACAGCTATTGGTGTCAAGGAAAAGTTATTCTTTTGTTATCGTGTGTAGAGTTGATTACTGCGATATCACAATTTGACTGATGTGACAAATTAACAAATTCTTTTAGATCTGCAATTTTGAATTAATACGAAAAATGTTATATAATGACACATCATTCCCAAATTGTGCTGTTAAACCTTCGGCCAATGGTAATTATTTAGTGAATCCTAGAGGTCATCAAGACATGTATATTTCTCCAGAATTTAGACTTTAGTTGAGCTGGTAAGTCTCTATTCCGCTTAATTCCTGAGGCCACCAAATATACAAGATTTGTCACTGAAAAAACTTTCAAGTAATTAAATCAAATCCAGGCAATAATGCATGAGTATAAAACCACACTACCATAGACAACCAGATTTAACAACAGAAAGATTGAAAATGTGAACCAGAAATTGCGCCAATTTCCAAATTTATATCAACACCATCTTTGAAGGTTGCTATTGAAAAGAAAAAACAAGGACAATTCCAGATATCAACAATGTCAATTATAAGGTAAATTACATCAACCACCAATCACAAAACCCATCCACATTTGATATCCTGTCATCCACCAAATATTTGACCAAAAGAGAAGATTTGAAAAATATAAGAAAAAACCCAAGCTGTTCATATCGTACTAAACAATCACCACCCCCTTGAAAGGAAAAAAAACGATATAGAAAAGAGAGGTGCATTGCACAGCTTTGAAAGTAAAACGACATCTTCATTCTTCAATGCCCAAATAACCAAAACCAGACCAAACCCATGAATCAATGGGATCTGATCACTGAAACATTCCATGAAACCAACTGAATTAGATTGGAAGAGTGGTGAACCTTCAGCCCATGAATGAAAGTGGCCCAGATGCCGGTGCTTCCATGCTGTCTGGCTTTTGTTGCTCAACCTCATCTGGATCCAGGCTTGCCCTCTGAATCACCTCAATTCTGGCCACAACTTCTGTCATTGTTGGGCGCTTGTCGGGATACTGTGTCGAACAATCTAGGGCAAGCTGCAAGAGCTGCACCATCTCATCTTCCACACTCTGATACCTTAAAAGCTCCAGGTCAAACACCTCACTTGTCCACTCCTCACGTACAACTGATTGGACCCACCTGGGCAGATCTACACCCTCATCATTGAGCAGTGTCTGTGCTGGTGGCTTTCCTGTAAGCAGCTCTAGCAGCAGGACACCAAAACTGTACACATCAGCCATCTGCGAGACCTTACGTGAATCAGTTACCTCAGGTGCACGGTAGCCTGCAACCCGGTCAGTTGTTGATGATGGGGATGCAATTTGGGCAGGACCATGATCTGAAACGCGAGCATCATCTGATCTGACGAGGAGGATATTGGATGATTTGATGTTGCCATGGGAGACTGCAGTGCCGGTTGAATGGATGTACTGAACACCACGGGCAGCACCAACAGCAATGGATAACCGTGTTTCCCAGTCAAGTGGGGTGTGCCTGGATCCTCTGTCACCTGAAGATGAGGAAACCATCTAGTGAATGACAGACATGTTGAAATACTCATTTTAAAGAAATAAATCTACAATGAATTTTGAAAGAAATCAATGGAAAATGAACTAATAGAGATTCCACGACCACACAAGGAGTGACCAATAAATTCCTATAGGAGCTGCTAATGCATATAGGATTTTTTTTAAGGAAAGAGTTACTATAGATTATGATCAAAACACAGTCAGCTCCTGAAAAATGATATCTGAACAAACTTTGCAAGAAAAAGAACAATATCAACATCAAGCAGACAGCAAAAACATTCAAAATCAACTAGATTAACACAAAGATCTAATGTGGACACAAAATTAACCACATTGGGAATAAGAAATGCCACCCCTAGTAAAGATAGATTGAAGTGAGAAACCCTGACCAGTCTCACATGAGAATGAGAGTTCAGGTGTGGCCTTGCTGCTAGGTTGCTTAGTCTTTCTTTTCACTCCCAATATATTCTGCAAATTTGGTTTGGGTTTGAGTGGGGGTGTGTGGGTGGTTGGTGGGATTGAGGTTGTGGGTTTGAGGAGAGACTGGGGACGGCCAGGCAGGGCTTTGGGGGTTGAGGATAGGATGGATGCTCATTTCAAGCTGATGGTCATAAAAAGGAAGATTGATGAACACTAATAAATCACAACCTTACAGATGCTATTTTCAGAATAACAAATTATAGATTGACCCTTGGAAAAAAGGTAAAAGACAAAGCAAGAAAAGTAATCAAAATTCTCCCTTTCTCCTCATCCAGATGAAGAGGATAAAATAGGAGCCAGCATGTATATTCGACATAGGGATATTTCATGGAATTCGATATAGTGACAAAGGAAAAAAAAAAGAACCAATCTACATGCAAATTAGCCAGGTTCTGATTATAATTAGACGAACGCGAGAGAATAATAATTGAATACGTACCTCCACATTTTCAATACTAACGTAGAGAAGCCAACCTCTCAAGAAGACAAACAATGTAATGCTAGAAGAGTAACATTTATCTTTGAACGAAGTCTATGAATTACCTCTATTTCATTCAAGAACACCAACAAAAGTGAATCCTG
Source organism: Posidonia australis (assembly GCA_024699735.1). Taxonomy (NCBI): domain Eukaryota; kingdom Viridiplantae; phylum Streptophyta; class Magnoliopsida; order Alismatales; family Posidoniaceae; genus Posidonia; species Posidonia australis. The sequence continues at coordinate 19,660 of JAMKQA010062443.1, forward strand.
ATTGAAAACTGAGTAATATGAAGAGATTCTTACCATGCAGCAGTGCTGAAAGACTTCCCATGGGCATGAAGTCATAGACAAGGAGCTTCTCATCCTGGCTGAAATAGTACGCCCTCAGTGGCACTACATTGGGGTGGTCCATCTTCCCCACAGCCTCGATCGTCTCCTTGAACTCCACCTCCGGCAGATCCACATCCTTCAGCCTCTTCACCGCCACCGTGGTCCCCGTATTCAGCAGCGCCTTGTACGCCGTCCCGAAAGTACCCTTCCCGAGCACCTCCGCAGAAGCTCTGAGCAAATCTTCCAGTTCAAATGCCCTGTCCCTCGTACTGAAAAACACTAGCTTTCTGCTCGGAGCCGAAGAAGCAGCAGCGGTGGTTCTTGTGGCTGAATTCGTATCCGGACCGTTCCCAGAACCACCATTCCTACTTGTAGTGGCAACCTCCACGTCGGGTGGCTTCGGCACGCCGCGGACCGCACCTGTCATATTCTTTTTCTTGCCACAATAGTAGAACAGCACGAACACTAGGAACAAGACACCGACGACGCAGGCGATCACAATCCCGGCTATTGCTCCATCGGAGAGCTTGTTCTTGCCTCCTGACTCCTCTCCAGGGCAAGGGGGAAACGGACCGCCACAAAGCGAGGGCATCCCCAAGAACGAATTCGATGGCATAGATCGGAGCTTTGGAGGGATGGATCCACTGAGATTGTTGAAGGAAACGTTGAACTGAGTAAGATCCTTCAAGTCGCCAAGATCGGGAATCTCCCCGCTGAAATTGTTGTTCTCAAGGTACAAGGTCGCCAGCCTGGGCAACTCGTTGAACAACGGTGGAATCTCGCCGGAGAAGCTGTTATCGGCTAAGTTAAGCCTCACGAGCTGCTTCAGCGAGGAGAGGACGGAGATCTGACTGGAGAACCTGTTGTTGTAGAGGTAGAGGCTCCGGAGCTCCGTGCAGTCGGCGAGGTCGGAGGGGAGGGGGCCTCGCAGGGCGTTGTACCGGAGGCTGACGATCCGGAGCCCGGTGAGGTTCCCGAACACGCCGGGAGGGATGACGCCGGTGAGGCCGGCGCCCGGGAGCTTGAGAGCGGTGACGTTGCCGCTCTCACATTCGACCCCAGTCCAGGAGCAGGGGGCAGCGGAGACGTTCCACCTGTTCGTCTTTCCCCCAACCACCTTACGGAATTCCAGCAGCGCCGCCTTCTCAACGAGCTGGTCCGGCACAACGGTGGGGATGAAGAAGACGAGGAGGAGGAGGAGGAGGAGGAGGAGGAGGAGTAGAAGCTGCAGCGGCCGAGGCGTCGTCTTGGGGGAGCTGAAGACCGCCATTGGAGTTGGAGGAGGAAGAGGAGGAGGAGAGGAACAGTAGCAATAGGTTTTTCTGGGAGATCAATGAGGGTTTTCTGAGACTAGTCGTGGTGCTGCCATTAAAAAGTTGATACCACTGGGAAAGAAAGAAAGAAAGAAAGAAAGAACGGTGAAAGAGAGAACGCGAAAAACAGCAGCGAATGAAAAAACAGACAACGTCAAAGAATCACCGACGGTTCAAACAGTGAATAGGTGAGAAACGGCGAGTTCGACGTCGCTGGTCGGGAGGAGACGCGTGAGTGGCCCGCGTCGCGGTGCGACACAATTAATTCCTTTTCTCTTTATAAAAAATCAACTTCAACAATACAAAATTCTTTTTAAGGTATCATCAACTAAATGTAGAAATACTGAAGTAGATTTTGTCTGACTATTTGTGTACTCTGTAGTGTTTTTTTTTTTTTAACGTCATTTTGTGTAGTATTTCGTGAATGTAAAGTTTTCTCCACAATTTTTCTTCCTTACAATGTTGTTTCCTGCGGCGGGTCCAAAACGGCGTAGGAGAAGTCGTGGCACCCACTGATGGCCAGCTGGTCAGCTGGGCTTGGGATGCGATTGGATCCTCGCTATGTCGTGGGGTCCTGGAGTGGGACCCAAATGGATTGGACTTGTGTTTTGTAGTCCTCCTGTAAGAGAGGAGGAGATCTCGATATAATATTTGCTACAGAGCATAGAGTAGGGAGTAGGGACCTACCACTATTACTATAAGCCACAAGTATCGTGGTGATGGGGCCTTCAAATAACTGTCTGGGTGGACCCAACCAACTGTAAAGCATATTTAATACTTCTTTGTCCTTGCAAGAGTCAATAAATATTGATTAACTAATGCATTAATTTAGATATCTCTGAAATTATCTTCACTTTTAGTAATTATAATTATAAATCCTACCATCTATGTGTTTAAATGAACAATCAAGATTAAAAATTTTGATACCTAAAATTTTTTTTAATACAAACATGGATACCGTAGACACGTCTATTATTATTATTGAAATGCAAGAGATTGTCTTAGGCTAACCTATTATGGATTTTAAAATAACTCTAAAGGTTGGGAGAGGAAAAAAATAAATTAAAATTTGGTTGTCAATTTTAAAAGGATTAGGGTCATCGATATCAAAGTTTTTAAATTTACCCTTGAAGTCAAATTCATTTGGATTCTTTTTCATAATCGCAACGAGAAATGGTACCATATTATTAAGTTCATGAATATATCTAGTAAATGGTAGTAGCTCTCGCAACAATGTCTCCCCATTTTGGAGGGAAGTCAAAAGTTTTTTCTCTGTCATTAACGCCAATACTGATGAAGCTTGTTTCTCTGTTTTAAATATTGGGATTCATCTCAATTATCCGAACTTAATGTAGTTTCTACTTATTGTTATAAAAAAAGAAGGAGGTAAATTACTACTTATCTTCTTTAACTATTTACGTTTTTTTAATTTGATATCTTAAATCTTTTTTTGTTATATTTTTTCTCCTTCAACTATGGTAAATTACTATAGTAAATAGGATTTTTATGATCCGTTTAAAAACTATGGCAAATTACTATAAACCTTCTTTTTATGTAAATAATGTTAAATTTTTGCATAATTTAACTATTTTATCCTCTATAATTTACAATTCTAAGATTAAATTACAGTTTATCCTCTTCAACTATTTACATTTTTCAGTTTGATATCTTAAACATTTTTTCGTTACAACTTGTCTTCTTCAATTATAGTAAAATATAATAAGCTACCTTTTTAGGTAAACGTTGTTAAATTTTTACTTGGTCTAACCATTTTACCTTCAATTACATATAATTTTCTTCATAGTCCTACGGAACCCGATTTGATTGTTACTTCTATGGAATCCTTTCTTCCTTACCCACACCTCACCAAGCATAAATCTCTGTCGTCGTCGACACTTTTTCTAAGTAGATGGAGACATTTTGTTGAGATATGCTCGAAGACAACATCGAAGAAGTTCGAGATCTTCCTGTAATGTTGATGAAGCTTGAGATTATGAGTTTATAACAAAAAAAAAAAAGGAAAAAAAGGTTTAGGAAAGAATGTGAAAGAAGAAAAGTTTGATGATGAGACGTTGAAAAAATATAAGAAGAAGAAGATGATGATGATGATGATGATGATGATGATGGGAAAGAAGTGTAAATTTATCCAAAAAAAATATTGTAAAGGTCACATGATCATTCAAACTTAATGAAGAGTCTTATTGTTTAACAGAAGTAGTTGAAGGAGTCAAGTTCTAACAAAAAAAATATAAAGTACAAAATTAAAAAAACTCGAATAATTAAGGAAAATAAATGGAAGAACATAAGAATAAAATTTGTCTAAAAAAGAAACTATAACCTTTTAAAACTTATAGAAGATGTTTTATTGTTTAACGAAGGTAGTTAAAAGAAACAAGTTGTAACGAAAAAAAAAAAAAAAGATTTATGAAATTAAATTAAAAAATAAGAATAATTAAGAAGAATAAATTGTAACTTATCCACAAAAAAACATTTATATATATATTAAGATTAGGCCCACACTGAAATACATCCATTTGTTGATGGAGAATGAAAAGTACATCGAAACAGTAAACTCTCACGCGTTGGTAAAGGAAGAAAATTCGTACACATAATTCTGTACTTTTTGTTGTTTACTACCGGCAAGACTTTCTTTAGTATTTATCGATATTGTCGTTATTAATCTAAACATTGCGAACAGAAGGAACCATAGTATCAAATTTTATAACAAACTTAGATCTAAGATATGTTCTTGTAGTTCATGCTGGATGATGCATGAGGGTAGAATATGGTAAGGTCAAACCATATATATACAGTATACTGTGAGATAAAGTTTATTTTGTTTCTTTAGATCCAACAATGAGATGGAAAGATGTGATTTACATTCTTCGGAGTAAAAACTTTCATGCAGGAAACCATGGAGGTATGAAAGTTGCTTCTTAATTGTTAAGTTAATGATATCTCACCGATCGAATTCGTACAAGAAAGAGAATTGATTTAGTTGTCTTGCAAACATATGATTTGATCAGTTTTTTCTTTATCATTATCATCAACAATTAAAGCTCTCAACTCTATGGGTAGAAAACTCGGCACGTATGGTATTTTATACAACTCTATTAATTGTTGAGGACTTCACTTTTTTTTTTTTTTTTTTATATGCCTTTTGTGCAAGGAATGAGCTCTCAACGATTAAAGCAAGTCCTTTCTCCTTTCTTATCGACTTGGAGAGAGAGAGAGAGAGAGAGAGAGAGAGAGAGAGAGAGAGAGAGAGAGAGAGAGAGAGAGAGAGAGAGAGAGAGAGAGA
>JAMKQA010062444.1:0-22632 GCA_024699735.1 Posidonia australis
ATTTTTTAAATAATTATAAAGAATTACTAATTAATATAATTATATATCAAATTATTAACATTAAGATTCAAAATAATAAAATAAACTTTAAAAAAACTTTAAATCTATGCAATATTATGGTAGATCTAAATAAAATCAAAGTTTATACTTTATATCTAAGATTGCATGTGAACTTAAAAAAAAGGATTTAAATGAGAGTTGTTTTAAACAATACAATCTTGTTGTTGTAGTATAACATAAAAGTGGTACAAGAATACTAAAGTAGTAATATTAAGTATGGGATAAGTATTAATTAAAGATAATAAAATTAAATCAACAAATGAAATTACAAAAGTCATACAAATTACAAATCACGCAAAAAGTCATGAAATTACATGCAAAAATCTACGATCTAACAAATTCAAATACACCAAGTATAATTATTCCTAATTTTTACAATCATTCTTGATGTTTTTTAAATTTTCCTGATTTTTAAATAAATTATGGAATATTCTTATTTTTTTTAAAAATTATAAAAATTTACTGATTTTATAGAATCATTATGTTAGATCTATTATTTATGTAACGAATTGAAATATTATTAGGTTAAATCTTTTTTTTTAATTACTTACAAAATAAATATGAGAATTTCTTAAATAAAAGAAAAGATTTACTCCAAGACAAAGGCTATAAAAAAGAGAGAAAATGATGGTTATTGTTAATGCTTCATATATATTTTTAACTTATTGAAACTTGAAAGACAGTAAAACTACTTTTGCAAGAAAGGACTTTAAAAAAAAAGCTAGACAGTAAGAGATTTGTTTGAAATTTTTGTTATAAACTACCTTATCTTATAAACTACATTCTCTTTTACAAAAGAGAAAAATAAGACATTAGACACAAACTTTAAAACAAAACATAAAGGGTTAAGACAACACAAGTTAAAAAATAATAATAATAATAATAATGCTGTCCAATATTTTTTTAATAAAAAAATGCATAACCTATTGTTTTTATCATAAAGGTTAACCCATTGTTTTTATAATAAGATTTGATTTATCAAATTACAAAAGTCTACTCGAAGTTGATGATTTATCAAAAAAGTCTACTCGTTGATTTATTAAATTACAAAATACACTGAGTCGTGTTGCGGGAAAGGGGGTGACGAAGGGACGACGAATCTGGTTGGAGATCGAAGCAAACGACGACGGAGGGCGACGGACAGCGAACGTGAAAACCGGAGAAGGACGGCACTGGACTGGCGGACGACGACGACGACGACAACGACGATGGCGATCGGAGCAAACGACGATGGCAATTGGAGCAGACAACGACGGCGGACTGGTGCAAGACGCTAGACTGGCGCAAGACGCTAGACTGGTGGACGACGGACGACGTTGGAGGACTCTTGCGGCAGGAGATGGTTGGATGGCGCAGATGGCTGGATGACGGAGATGAGTGGTTGACGCAAGGGTAGACGGCGTACAAGGGAAAGGGGAAAGCGCATGTGATGAGGTAACGAAGGAAATCCGTTCGTTTTAAAGGCAAAGCAGAGGATCATGGGTTGTGGGGAAGGTGCGTCGTCAGTGTCGGCTTGTGGGGAAGGTATGTCGCCTGTGTGACTATGTCGAGCTATGTAGTGTGTAAAAAAACCAAACATCCACCGACATCCACCGATACTGTCAATATGCGTCGAAATATCCACCGAAATCAGGTATGTCGCGACATACCTATGTATTTCGTTTCCTTATTTTCATGGACTGAATATCGCCGACACGGATCGACATTTGATTCCTTGATTACATTGTCATTATTGATGAGTATTCTACAATTTCGTAGGTATATATGTTGAAAGATCATTTGCATGTTCTTGATATTGATAAAAAGTTCTATGTTAAAATGAAAAAACAATTTTCTCAACAAAGACTTTTCAACACTAACAATACTTTAGAATTTCTTCAACATGATCTTAAAAAATTGTGTGCCTCATTAGGGATTATTCACCAAACAATTTGCCCTCACATTTCTCAACAAAATGGTATTGTAGAATGCAACAATCGACATATACTCAATGTTACTTGCACCAATATTACGCAAATCAATGTCCTTAAGTGCCTATAGTCTGACGATGTCCTTACCACTTCAGATTTCATCAACAGAATGCCATTAACAGCACTTGCTGGGGAGATACCTCTTCGCTAGTTGTGTCGTGATGGTTCTTTGTTTCACTTACCTCTAATGGTGTTTGGGTGTGTTACCGTTGTTTAGTTATCTATCTCCAAGCCTTGACAAACTCACAACTAGGTCCGTCAAAAGTGTCTTTATAGGATACTCCTCGGCTCAAAAGGGGTATCGATGACACCTTTTTTTGAGTTCACCTGTTTGTTAAGTCTTCCCCTATAAACCTCCTAGATGTTCCTCTACCTCCTCCTACAGAAGATTCTCCCATTGGTGTTGTGCAAGATTCTTCTGTGGTTGTTTCTCGTCCTTTACAAGTATTTCAGCGTCAACCTCAAGGTCAACCACCTCCTATAGACTTAAATCTTGTGATCATTTTCACCCTTTGTTTCGTCAATTTACTTTTGTATGTGTTTTCTGAGTAGATTTCCAGGAATTATAGAGAAGTTATTCTCCTTCTTCATTGGAAGACAACTATAGATAACGAGATGTAAGTTCTTCTGTCTCATGGCACTTATGACCTTGTTCCTCGTCTCGAAGGAGCCCATATTGTTGGTTGTAAATGAGTGTACACAATCAAGTACAAACTAGATGATTCTATGGATAGATATAAAACTCGTTTTGTTGCCCAAGATTTCACTTATACTAATGGAATTGATTACGTCGAGACAATTTCTACTATGGCATGATCAAATTCCACTTTGCCTCTCTACCTGTACACATTTTTACGAAACAACCTCCTAAATATGTTGCTCAAGGAGAGAATAGTGTATGTCATCTCAAAAATGCAATTTATGGTCTCAAAAGGAGTCCAAAGACTTGATTTGAAAAGTTACGCAACATTATTATGCAGGCTGATTTTCAACAATGTGCAATTGATTACTCAGTATTCATCAAGAAGCGTACCAGTGGCAACGTAATTCTTACAGTATATGTCGATGGTATTCTTCTTTCTAGTAGTGATACTATAGGTATTATGAAGACAAAGGAGTACTTGTATAACACTTTGTTATAAAAGATATAAGCCGAGATATTTCTTTAAGATATAGTTTGCTTATAGCAATAACAAGTTAACTTTATCTAAGAGAGAATATACTATTGACCTTTTCCACGAAACTAAGGTGTTGGGATGCAGACTAGAGTCCACACTAATTGATCCAAACCCAATTTTATGGGGACAATAATTCTAAGTTGTTTGGTGATGTTGGCAAATATCAAATTTTGATTAGAAAACTTATTTATCTGACAATCATATGTCCAAATATTTCCTTTGTTGTTGGTCTCTTTGATCAATGTATGCATTAATCAAGGGTGATTCATTAAAAAGGAGTATTTCATATATTGGCATACATTAAAAGTACACCAAGAAAGTAACTTAAATATCAGAAACATGGAAAACTTCAATAGAGGCACATTCTGACTCTAATTATGCAAGTGACAAAGGTCAGGTTACTATACTTATGTTAGAGGAAACATGGTAACATAGAGAAGTAAACATTAGAATGTGGTGTCATGATCTAATGTTGAAACTTAATGTCAATCAATGGTTCAAACTACATATGAAATGATATAGTTAAAGTCCCTACTAACAGAACTTCGATACACAGTGCCAAATCCCATGCCGATGTATCTACGATTTTTATCACAAATAATCCAACCTTTTACAAGAGAACTAAGCAAATTGAAATAGATTGTCATTATGTACGAGATACTGTGATGAGAACAGTCGTTTCTACTCCATATACTCCATCTTCTGAGCAGCTTGTAGACATTTTTACCAAGGATTTAACCTAAAGAGTTTTTAAGTCTTTCTGTGACAAACTGGGTATGATAGGTATATATACTCAATTTGAAAGGAAGTGTTAGAAATATTAGACTTATGGTTATAAACATTTAGGTATACGGATATCCATTTATCCATTTCCCCTTATATATATGTACCTATATGTGATTATCATAAGTGAATCTTTCTACCTCTAGTAGTTATTAAGGCAACAACCTTGGGCACCTAGGTGCCTAAAATTAATCAATTTTTTTCCAAACTAGTATATATACTTAGAATTAAATAAAATAAGACATTGCTAAATAGTATCATGCAATAATAAACCTACTTTAAATTTAAGAAAACATCAATTAACATTATCGATAGGTAAAATACAATTTAAACAACAAATAAGGTAAACACAATATTTAGAAGTCACAAATTAACTTGTAAACAAAAGTCAATACTTAATAACTATAGACATTCCGATTTTGAAGTCGTTTGTCAACAGATTTATCCGAAAAAGCTTGCTCTAGCTATAATGAGGCACTATCCAGAACCATAAATCTGTCCAAGCACCACAAACCCATCTAATACTATAAACCTATCCAAAACCATAAGTCTCGAATGCCCTAAGCCTACCTATGGTCAAGCACTCAAGAAACAGGACAAAGATCCAAGCAAACAAGTCCTGTAGTAAGACAGGCACATTCTTGCAGCACGAATCGTTGGTGCATAATCAATGCATCAAATCCTGACACACAGCCTTAAGTCAGATTACCTACTACTAAGGATTGGATCATCCAATCATATGTTGTACATCCATTTCCTTGCTTCTAATTGGTGGCTATAGATGTAAGGAAGGTCCTTGACGTGTCTTCAACATCAAACCCCTCATCAAGATTGTAAACCCAATCAAATCCTTGAATCCATATCTCAACCACCCATTTGAGGCGATTATTCATTAGCCACTCTCATGCAACCCCTCTTCCTATTTAACCACCACCAACTCGTTCATAACGAGGTTGCTGCGGCCTTGCATACATAGACCCCCTTCCACCTCCGACAATAGCCACCACCAAGCCTCCCCTGCTAAACACCCACACTAGCCAACCACTACATTCCCTCCAACTCCAACCACCCTAAGCCACAACAAACATCGCATTCCTTCCTCTAAATCCACTATATGGCCAAAGCCCATTCTCGAGCACATAGCCACCACACCATCGAGCCCAAGCACAACATACACCACAACATAACCACTGCCTTTGTCGCAACCCAAGCAGCAACAACCCGGAGAAGCACCGCTGCAAGCCACCGACGTTAGGAGGCACAATCCGAGCCTCAACACAAGTAAACAATTCATGTACTGACAAAGATGTCTCTTTATCTTGTTTTGTATTGCCTTTCCGACATTTCATTGCGTGCATTTTATCTAAATTACGCTTGAGTTTGCATCCTCTATATTTTTTTGCTTGCAGTGATGGGTTTATCTCTCCCATGTGAGGCTAACAACCATTAAACACAAGGCACTACCCATCCCAACATGGGCATTCTCCTCCATTCACTTATGCAATGCCCTAGGGTGAACTACAACCTCAAATCATCCAACTCCGACCGACCATCTCCTTGACAGTATGGTTCACAACATCATAGTGGCGATGGAGTCCAGGTTGTAGAGATCACTTTAATTTCATTTGAATCTAATTGCATCCACGTTTTCATCATTATGTACATTCTTGTTGCATGTTTACATGTTTTAATCATCGAATCGGCATTTACTTTCGTCAAATTCATGCGGTGAATCCTTGCTATCTGAACAGAAAACCTACAGTGCATCAGGTTGGCGCACATCACTAGCGCACCTTGTTGACGGGCACGAATCCCTCGGTTCAAAGCACAAGCAGCCAAACTGAGCATTGTTTGCATGTTTCTTCACATGGCTTTGGTTTATCACATTTTGATCTTTTCTTTGCATGTTTTACTTGTATTTACATGACATCAAGCATCTTGCCCCTTAGCATACATTAAGGAGCATTCATACATGCAAGGCATCATGTATTTGCCCCTCGAGTATATAATTTTTGTCATACACGTCTACATAGCCACACATGCAAGCAGATTAAGCTTAGAGAAACTGACTTCGTTGAGTGTACATGGTTACTAATACTTTTTCCATGCATAATAAGACTCATTACCCTCTTTTGTTCGCAATGATCCAGTGTATAGCATCTTTAGACATGAAACATCATATTTTCAAAATTATCTCGCTTTATTACATACATATCCTTTTTGCATGATTTCCCACATCTTTCGATTTGAATAAAGTAGGTGGCAACTCCATTTCCTCAACTTCTTTCTTTTTTTGTTTTCGTCCAGTGTCTTCAAATCAAAATCCTCCTCAAATGCACCACTTCACCGCGGTTGCTTGGCATATGCAGCCTTCACCGTGGCAGCTTGGTGTGTGCAGCTTTGCCCTACACACTTCGGGTCTCGATTCCTGTCATGCATGGTCACAATAACAAATACAAAAAGTCCAAATGATACTAAAATAAAATGAGCAAAAAAATGAGACTCATGATCTCATTCACTTTTTTCATCAATAAAGTGTTTTCCAAACTTGAGATCCTCTTCTTCTTCATAAGTTTCTTTCTCTTAATTCTCTTCACTTTCTTCCTATCCTGCTTCTTCTTTCACTATAGATTGTTTGCCTTTACTTGAATATGTTTTTACAATATTTCCACATCCTTTTTCACATCCACGTCCACAGCCTCTTGTTGGAGAAATTGATGCAGCTTGTATTACTTGTGTACTCTTCACTTTTTTAGTAGGGTCCAAGTTGAATCCAAAAGCTTTTATAGCTATATCAACTTGTGCAAATGTGAGTCCATCCTCTTCATACACAAATTCATTTGCTGGCCACGGTATCCTTGTCATCCATTCACTACTAAAATTGAACTCCTCAACATGTATAAGATCAAAGTCCTCATCCTTGTTCCTAAGTCATCTCATTTAGAACCTTTCATACAGATGTTTGTTACAGTTGAAAAATACAAGCTTGTTTAATCTTTTTGGCTCTATACGATTCCTCATTTTTGTATGAATCTATTATAAGAGAAAAACAAAGTAACAAACCCAAAAAAAATACAAGTGACTAAATGCAAAATGTCAAACCACTTACAACCAAAATAAGCATGTGTTAATGACAATACAAGATCCAAAGCGTTATAATGTCTCTCACAATTGGAGGTGATGCAACATAATCCAAGAAAATGAATTGCAATCTTCTTGAAATATGGCGTGAGGACTCCATACAAGTCCCACCAAGAAACTACAAATATAAAAACAACATTAAACTCAAAAAAACAAAATAAAAAAACACAACTACTAATTACTTTCTAAGGAAATCATGCATACTTGAATGTAGAAATTCAATAGGCTCTTTTGCCAATTTAGAACCAAATTTACCCCTTCTTTGTTAATATGCTTATATGCCCAACATGATTTGTATGCGCTCTTGCTTGTTCTTCACCACTCTTTCAATGACATTGGGGTATGCCAACTCAAAAAGATTGACACATGTGTCTCCATCCTCTCTTACACCATAGTACACAATAGGATTTAGAAATACTCATGCACCAAGTAGAGAATGATCAAGGTGTAAAGTCCAACACCTATCAACAATTTCAAGAATAGGCTTGCAATCCCTTTCTTTGTGATGAAAATTCTCTAAATTTCTTTTCCAAGCATACTTGAATGCATGTGCAATGTACGCCATAACTGACTTCTCATCACAATCAACCAATCTTAACAAAACAACAATTGGTTGTAATGCTCCAAGACAATCCTCCAATGTATCCCAAAAGTCCACTGCAAACACAACATTCATGATTTATTTTCCTTGTGTAGTCTTTACCCAATTGGACTCATTCCACATATATGAGATAAACAACCTCTTCAAGAGACCTTTCATGACATGCAAACTTCGAAGGGTGAGAAAAGAAGTGGCAAATCTTGTGACACCGCAATGTATAATTTCCTTTCCATAAGATAATAAAATAACGGTATCATGAAGGCGATTGTTGAAGTAGATAAATGATGTAATCTTCCTTCTCATTATTAGTACTTTTCTTGAATTTTTCAACCTTCCCAATGTCCTCAAGCATTATGTCAAAGCAATAAACGACACAAGGAATCCAAAACACTTTAACATTCTTCTCCATCAATTTCTTCCTAGCCAAAACATAATTCGCCACACTGTCAGTGCAAACTAGCATCACATTTTCTAGCCCAACATGTTCCATAACCTAGAAATGAAGCTCAAGCAAATAATCCACTATTTTCTCAAACTTAGAAGTATCAATTGAATAAAGGTAGATGGTTCCTACTAAACAATTTAAGTAGTTTACCAAACTCCTTTGCCTTTCATCTGTCCATCCATCAAACATGAGAAAACTGTCATATTTCTACCAATCTACCTCATATTCTTTCCTTATCTTGATGACATCCTCGTATTTTTTTTATCTAACATTGGCTTTCTAACTTGATGGAAAGAAGGTGAACTATATCCTCTCTCATAATGCCCAATAGCCTCAAAAAGAACTTCAACTGCAAATTTATTTACAAGACTAAATGACAAACTACATTCACAAAGCATGTTACAAAAGATATCATCAACAATAGCCTTCTCTTGTTTCTTGAAGTGATCCTCAATGACTATTTGCTTGTCAACTTTTCTTTGTTTATTTTCTCTTGCAACAGTCTAAAGGTCCTCTCTACATAAAACATCCAAAGGCCCAATTTTCTTCCCCACAATCTTTGCACTTGCCTTCTTGGTTTGTTGCGAAGCTGTGGAAGTTGAACGATTGTTGCTTCCAATGAATCGAATTGATTACAATTCATCGCCTTCAACCTCTTCGACCTTCCTCTTTTTTCCTCGTGTGTACCACTTCAACATCTCATTTACATTAGTTATTGTGGTTTTAGGACATTTTTGAACAAACATTGTATCGTATACTTATCATTAAGATCTGACCACCATGCATATTTCCAACTGAGGTCATTAAACTTAGCTCTTCTTGATAACTCGCGTGCTAGTATGCGATCAATAAAGGCATGCACAACAAATGAATTTGAATCCTCGGACTGTTATTGAGAAAATACGTCACTTGCATTAAGAGGAAAGGGATTACATATATTTAGTGAGATACTAGCGTAAATGATCCACATAACACAAGGATCCATTAACCCACCAAGATTCTGATAAACACTCTTAACACTCCTGCTCAAGTTGAAACAAATATAACTAACATGCCTAGCTTGTTACAAAAATTAAAAAAAAATCTCAACACTAAGTCCTTTAGTGAATATATCTGCAAGCTACTTAAAAGACTTGAGTGTAAGGAGTACTGATATGACAAGATAGCACCATGAAATCTAAAGCAGATGACTCAAAAGATATAAGATGAGTTAGTGGAGGTCGTCCGAATTTATCCCAGCACTTGTCGGAAGTGTCGTTACGACGACAATGGTTGCACTTATGAACATCGCAACCACATCCACGAGATCCATGAATGCCCCGACCTTTCGTGGATGACACTATTATAGCCTGATCTGAAATAACAATAGGAGCCAGAGACCCAATAGAAACCCATAACACTCGGGAGAAGGTCGACTGGAGAGTAGAAACTGAATCAATACCATGAATTTACCCTTAAATCTGACTGACTAGATCAAGCTATAGACCAGCTAAGAAGATTATCACTGTTAACTCCTCTCTGTACTCCACCTTGGAAATATTTATGAAAAAAGACTGATGCACTTCCAATTCATCCAATAGAGATTTCAAGGTACTATAAAACACCTATATTGAGCAATCCCCTTATATGTGTGTAAAAAATTGTTCATAAATTTCACAAACTCCAGTAATATTTTTCTCATTCCCGTAGGTATTATGAAGGCTTAACATCATGACTAAGTAAGCAATGCCTTCATCCATACTATTCGGCATCAATAAAATTACAACACAATCATCTACAAACCAGTCCTCATATGTCACAACCTTGACATCAGGTAGAGAAACGGTTATATAATGTGTTTTTCGATGACTACCAAGTTTCAAATGCTTGAAACCACAACAAATAATTCTTACCTGCTTTTAAGCAAGGAATCACGAAAAGATGTCATGAACTTCGTGCTGGATAGATCTGATTTGTCACAAAAAAACATCAATTTTGGGATAGAAGAGGCCAATACAAAGATAAGGCCTTAAGGGAACACAAAAACTTAAGGCCTATACTTGTCGTCCTAGAAAAAAATAAGTATCACACCTTACTAGCAGCAACATGGACTTGAGAATCCAAAGGTGGCAACAAAAACCCTCCGAAACTGCAAAGGAGCATTGGAACCATCGGATAAGGTCATACGACGGTAGAGGAGGGCCGGTTAGGGCTTGAACAGGCCCTATGTGTGACTATTGGTGCCGAAAAAGGTATTGGGTGACGAAAACTGGTGGATCAGGCACCGACGGCAAGGGCTGGGTGACAGGGCAACATGGCTGGAGCAGGCCCTACGTGTGACCGCAGGAGGCAGAAGAGGAGGTGGCCAGCGAACTCCAGTGGTGTCTAGGGTTTTTTTTTAAGGCTCAAAAAATAAGTCATTTGCATTAAAAGGAAAGGAAATACTAGTGTAAAGGATCCATATAACACAAGAATCCATTAACCCACTAAGACTCTAACAAACACTCACATTGACAATGATGGTGGCGGCGGAAGTGGAGTACTAATGATTTCTTCTTGTAACATCCTACACTAAGTTATTAACAAACAAGTAAACAACAATGTCCACCAACTAATAACAAAAAAAACAACTAAAATCAGCATTTAAAATTCATCAAAATTTAAAAAAACCTGAAATTATCATTTAATTCAAAACAAAACAAAAAATAGAAACATGAAGTCGTGAACATTAGGGAGAACAAAAAACAACTAAAAATCAGCATTTAAAATTAAATAAAATTTAAAGAAACCACTGAAATTATCATTTAATTCAAAACAAAAATTAAATTCAAAATGTCAAAGATTGAAACACGAACATCAGGGAGAGAGGAGAAGATGTCAAAGATGAAATCCAAGATGAAAAAGGAAAGGAGAAGATGAAGACATGAAGTTTACCTTAATAAGAGCAGAGGAGAAGTGAAAAGGCCATTGGAACACGTTGGAATTGTTGGACTTGCCAGAGTACCCGAAAATGGTTGTTGAAGGAAGGGGAGAACAGCATAGTCATCGGTCTTGGAGATGGTATTCTAGGTGTTTTGGGTTGAAAAAACCATTGGAAATCCTCATAAAACAATAGATCATTGTTGGATCCATTACCAAATCCAACTAGGATCTGACTATAAGTTTCCACCGAGCACCTAGGCACCCACCTTAATAACCTTGGTTTTAACCTTGTGAGTGATGCATCATGTACATGTGTAATAAAGAAGCCAATTTGTTGATGCAATTAAAATTACAATGAGAACTTCCAATGGTGAGAATACTATTATTCTATATCTTTCCTTCAAATATATTTGCCATTTATTCCCAACATCGAATTGATAGGCATAAAAACTTTTTTTAGTTCCATCCTTACGAAGATAGAATTGAGAGGACAAATATTTTCCTTAGTTTTTTAGATGCACAAACGCTCTCTTAGAGTCCAAGAGAAAAATCAGAAGCTGGTTCACGTGACTCACTTAGTGGGGTCACGTGCCATGTCAATTATCTAACCCCCTTCCAAACCCACTGCAGTGTGGCCAGTTCAGACTTAATCAGACCTCTTTCACACATGCACATTGCAATGGGTCTGGTACAGCCCTGCCCCAACTGACCAAGGTTCAACAGATTCTTATTATATGAATGTTGATTCTCAGAATTTAAAGTTAACTACAACATAAACACATAACTGAAACAATAGAAATGTTTTATTTTATGAAAATTAGGAAGCTCATTGAGATAAAAAAATCAAAATATACATTCTAAATGTGCTAATTTCTTACTATAATAAATCATAGTTTTATGTAAAATTTCTAAGCTTTTGATCCTATCCAGATATCAAAGCATTGAGGGTAGTGTAATTCTAAAAGCCACAGAGGAGCTTAACCTTTACAACATGTTCAGTTGTTGCGAGTTCATTTGAGAATATCAAGTAAGCTTACTAGATCCCACTTTGTTGTGCTAAGCGAAATATCAAAACATTTGAATATCTTGCATTGATCAACAAGATGACTCTCACTAATCAAGTAAGCTTGCATTGAATACTTTAACAGGTACAAAATTCCATTTTTGGCAGATGTATTCAATAATGAATGTGTTTAAAAGTAAGTTAGAGAGGCCAAACATGTATAAAAAAATGATTCCAAGTACGTCAAGGAAACTTAATTTTTAGCATAGCTATTCAGGAAGAAACTGCAACAACAACCCATTTTCTGATTAACGATACACATCTTATTGACACACCCACAATGTATTCTTTAACAAAACTGGAAATATTTTATCAGGGCACAATGTTTAATCAACAAGAAAACATGTACATGACGACTATGGTACCAAATGTCAACACATGTCGGCAAAATTCGGTATTTCAACTTGCCGACACAACAATGACACGACATCAACATAATAATTTTGTGAACAAAAGTAATTTTTTTTACTACATTTCCAACAACACGATACCAACATGCTGATATTTTGCCGACAGGTATTTCAACTTGCCGACACGACAATGATACCACATCAACATGGTAATTTTGTGGACAAAAGTGATTCTTTCACTACATTTCCACCAACACAACACCAACATACCAATATTTCACCGACACGTGTTGATTTTTCAACTTACCAAAGGCCGGCATGAGACCGACATTTAAAACTATGATGATGACAGACTATTTCACAAATTAGCATCAACAATTGACAATTATCACAAAAGAAAAACATAAAAACCATGTACAAGAAAATATGTTCGATAGAATAAAACAATTTAAGTTTACAAACTGACCTTCACATCAGATGTTTCTGTCCTATGGCGAGAAAGATCAACCGAAGAAACTAAAAGTGTTCCCAGATGACCAGGGGAGAGCCCTTCTCTTGTTGTGTTTCCCGTCAAATTTAGAAGAGATGCTAAGCATACTCTGAGAAATTTGAGTGCCTGCTTTCGGTAAAAAGCATCCATGCCACAGCTATTCTGCAGAACAGCCGCTACAGCCAGGTGAATGCAACGATCCAGGGGTACCAAAAATGGTGTGGAGGGCTCAAAAGTGAGAATCAAGCGAAGCCCGTGCTCAGGATTCTCCTTGCACTCAAGAGTAAGAGGTTCTTTCAGAAAACGCCTGTTACGACCACCCAATTTGCCAAGTAATTGCAAGACTTTCCCACCCCAAGGATATGGAGCTGGCCTCAAGTGTGACCATAAAGCAAGAAAGACTTCAGACATGACATTAGCCATACTAGGCTCTAGAAAGTCAGGATTTAAACTGTCAATCCAGTGCTCAAGTGTTCTTAAGCCCAAACTAACAAGCTCATCACTTCCTTTTAGAGCGAATACTAAAGGCCTCATCAGACGGGGAAGATGGGGGAGCAGTGAACTTAAACGAGCTGGTAAAGTAAGACATAATTCCAGAACAAGATCCCGCATATCTTCAGCAGTAGGGCCATCAACCATAGCTAAGAGCATGTTCAAGCAGGGCTGTAATAAGGGTATTAGGTCCCGCAGTAAAAGTTCAAACTTACCACCATTAAGTGATCGGAACAGAATGCGAAGAAGCTGAATGTATCCGAGTGGCTTTTCAACCTCAGCAGCATTCTTCATACAGATTTCCATGATACTTGGTATGTGAGGCTGCAAGTTACGCTCACATTCTGTAGGAGTTTTAGAAACAGCAACAAATAAGAATTTGAAAAGTTGCACAACCAGTTTTGCAGCAGGTGTATCTGCCTGCTTCAGGACATCGAGCTTGCTGACTAGAAAATTGACCAAAACATCTGTGAATGGGCGAAGAACCTTAGGCAGTTGCAATAGCGTAGAAAATATGTGAAGCAACTGAGTGTTGCTTATCATGCACTCAAATAGTTCTGGCATACACAAGGAAAACATGTCCATAAGGTCCCGAGGCTCCATTATGGCTAAAATTTGGGAGAAGTACTGTATGGTCTCTCTTTCTTCATCTTTCTCTCTGAAAATAGCTAGGCAATGAACACCACTCTTGAGAACACCAGAAGCTTTGCGAACCTAAAGGAAGGTTATTTCAGCACTGAAGTACCAAATTTGGAATGAATTTGTATGAAGTACACGACAATAAATGTACCTCAACCTCTCTCATTCCTTTAAATGATTGAGGGAGTGACGAACTCGATGATTGAGAGACTGGCATTGGTGCATGGCCCACATGTGATGGTGAAACCTAAACAAGAGAACCATCAACAAGAAGCACTTATGCTAGAGATGCTCACTATATATGTAGGCATTACCAGATAACAGAACAAAATAATGACCTGTGATCGAGGAAAATGTGAATTGCTGATGCTCCAAATTATTGTCTTCATTCCTGTAAAAATATATCCATGCAAAATAGCAACTCAATCATCAGAATGTAATCTATATCAAGAAAACCTGTCAATATCACAAGTGCAAGAAATGAAAACAAGTTTGTGTGTAACAGTTGCATCCTCCCAATGTACAGGTAAGGAACAGCTACACATTAGTGGTAAAACTGTTTTACAATGCAGGAAGGATCTCCCAGACAAAAAGGAAAAGATACTTAAATCGGAAGAATATATCAGTCTAGTGTTGCAGCACCCATCATGGTTATAAATTGTAAAGGCAACAGAAGCAACAGCTAAAGCGCCTCGACAACCTAGGCAACACTTACGCACCAAAAGCATACTAATTTTGACAATAGAAACAAGCAACTTTGTCATTTTTTTCTTATAAGAGCTCAAAATCAATAACAAAAAAAAAACACTTCCAACATAGGGCTAGGCAACAATAAATGAAATCAGTTATATTACCTAACAGCAGCAACTGGAAAACTTTATGGTGCATTTAGCACAATGGAATAGGGGTTGGCCAGCATTGGGCAATATTTTCCATTTTGGTTCAATTTGTCATGAAACACAATTCTTCCTTACACAAGGGAATCACAATTCCCACCACACCATAAGAATTAGGATTGATTCCCAAGGTAAATATCGTAATATATTTTTTATTCCATTGTTGTCATTATAAAAAGCCTGTGCTTCCTTTTGATATTACTGATCACACAAAGGAACATAGAGTTCTTTTTCATTTACATAAAACATGAGTATTGTATAGGGTTTTTGTTATTATGTTAGTACAGTTCTTCTACCATGTGAGCTGTAGCTTTTCCAATTTTCATGAAATGGCTGTCTCAGCCGTTTTAGCATTTACAAAATACATTTCCGTTCTAGGTATTGGATCAAAACATAGGCCTGGAACCTGAGAACGTAAATTCCCAGATTACTTCTATCAAATGTTTTTTGCCCCTTTTCAGGACTCTCTGCCATCACTCTCTTCCTCCTCTCTTGTTGATTGACAAAACATATCACACTTCAACAAAACATAGATGATGTGATAAAATGTAATTCAATAAAAATAAACTTTAGAGATGGAAATGTATTTTCCTTATTCAAAAATTAACAATCAAAACAGTAGATGCTCTAAGATGCAAATGTATGGCTACACATCAGTTCCAAAATGCTGACTGAAATACAACTTATTTTGAAGTAGAGCTAAGCAAATAGAAAAAAGGGTGGAAGATTCAGACAAATTACCCATGACCAAAGTTTTGATAAGATGTTTGTAATCATTGACTTCCTTTGAGTGTTCAACAGGAGGCTGCATGTTCAAAACTGCCTGCAACAATCAGGTTTAACAAAAATTACCTAACTTTTGATGTGCAAAAAGAAAGAAGTGTAGAAGCTTTGAGAACTAATGAGAAAAGTCTAAGAGAAGACAAATTTCTAATATTGAAATTGAGAATAACATCAACCCTTTAAACCTACCTGATTATAAAATCATATAAGCTGGACAAGAAAAAAGCCCATAACAAGGTAAGGGAGGGTTATCAATCCTGGAGCGACTCTAACGACTTATCCTCAAGTTGGAACTTGGAGACAATAGTTACAAGGGTGTGAAATTTTTCAGTGCAGTTAAAAGAACTATAAAACCACAGGGAGAGAACAGAGTAGGGAAACAAATTTCTACCAAGAGGGGAGGGAGCACAGGAATCAAAATGAAATGAAATCCAGTCCTGCTCAGGAACTTATGAGCAAAACAAAACAAAAACAAACTTCCCGAGCAGACTGCAACAAGACATAAAGTCCAGCCCACAAAGGGCCACCAACACCTGCATCCAAGCTGCAATGGATGCAATGGTCTCTACAAGAGCACTTGCAGAATTGGAGGACAAATCTCCAACCGAGTTGATGACCTGATTCTTCTAAAGTTTGTGGTTCCTATTGGATACCTTGAAAAACTATTTTATTTTGATCAACCCACCTTGTCCACCATACTACATGTGGAAAAAGCTCCTATACCACTCTGTTCCTACATGCCATGTCGTTTTTGCTACCGTGACACTACCAAAAGTGCTTGGTATCAATTTGTCTTCCAACAGCCAACCCTGTAAGATTCACCCACCAATGACCAATAGAAGGATACCCAAAAATCAAGTGCCACCAATGACAATGGCCTTATTGAGAAAGAAACGGTCAATTTGTCTTCCAACAGCCAACCCTGTAAGATTCACTCACCAATGACCAATAGAAGGATACCCAAAAAACAAGTGCCACCAATGACAATGGCCTTATTGAGAAAGAAATGGCTTTTCTCGAATAAAATAAAACATTATATTCATGTAATAGGAGAAAGATTTCCCATTCCTTAGTCATAACGATATGTGGCCATGAAAAAGAGTAAGTGGAACAAAATTGACTGGATGATAGAGTTATGGAAACACATGTTTATTTCATATTTTTGGACCTTAGCTCCATGGAACACTATGTTAGTGCTGAAACAGGGAAGAATTGAAATTTTAGATTAAGACACAATGTATGGATGATATTAACTGCCTAAACGAAAATTCTTGAATGGCAAACAACCAGAGCCTTCTTCCTTCGCCAAGCCCAGGGAGAATCAACTAACCAATGCAAACCACACTATTCAAGCACGAACTCTGCCAAAATCGCACCAAGCAAAAAATTGAACCTTGGATGGAGCGCAATGATTCCAATTATGGTTCTAAATGTCGATTTTGTGTCGGACTTCGATAAGTTGAAAAATAGACACGTGTCGGAGAAATATCGGTATGTCGAAATCGTGTTGGTGGAAACACAGTAAAAAAAAATTACATTTGTTTAAAAAACTTCCATTTCGATATCGTGTCGGAGTCATATCGGTAAATTGAAAATAAGACACGTGTCGGAGAAATTTCGGTGACACGCGTAGACATTTAGTACCATGATTCCAAATAAGGTTTGAGCAACTATCCATCTCCCACCACCAACAAGCACCAGAAATAAAGACTTAACAGTTACCCACAATCATTTCTGAGTCTAGATTGCGATACAACATTGAGTACCCATAAGTAGCCATAAGGAAGAGGAGGAAGTCCAGTCATGGAGATCCCTTCAAAATCTTACATCACACTTGATCACTACCTATCGCTCATAACAATCATTTGACCACACATTGGGGAAGGCGAAAACATAGAGAAAAGTATGAAAGGAGAACTTCATTGTAGTTGCACCAAAACAATCAATCCTCCCAAAACCTTGCCCAATTCCCACAACATACCTTTATGCTGGTCAAAATTCGAGCCTAAAGGCTTCCATTATTTTTCTTTAAACTCCAGAACCACTTATACAATTATACAGGAAGGAGACATTCAATACATCAATATTGGAATAGCCATACTTAATTAAACAAATGGGCCTTAGCACAGATACTTATTAAGTCGGGCACCTAAGCACATAAAATAAAACATCGATTTCGTATTAAACTTTAGTTCGATAAAAATAAGAAACATGTAAGACATCGAAGCAAATGTCGATAGAAACACGATAAAATTACAAAAGTCTATAGAAATGGTAAAAACAAAACTTTAAATTTTGATTTGAAACTCTATGATAAGTTAAAATAGGCAATAATCTATATCTTAGACTACTTAGATCAACTTCCACAATATGTATCACATTAAAATATACTAGATAGACTTAATACAAATATCCTGAAGCATAAATAATACGTAAAAATAATTAATAAACATTTCAAAACAAAAGTACTCATAAAAGTTACCTCATATATGCTTAACATAAACATTTTACTGTTTTTTTATTTAATTACAAATTTTACTACTTTTCAATGATTTTATATGATCATTACGTTATATCTATGTATTATTAAATTAGATTTATGTAATATCAAGTTCTTAACATCAAAACACAAAAAAAGCATGAAAAAACCTAAGACCTATGTCTTATTAGGTTAGGTCTATGTAATATCAAGTTATTAACAACAAAATACAAAAAAAAAAATGAAAAACCAAAGACCTATGCATTATTAGGTTCAATCTATGTAATATCAAGTTATTAACATTAAAACACAAAACAAAACATGAAAAAACCTAAGATCCATGTATAATTAAGTTAGATCTAATTATTATTATGATAGATCTTAGACTCTATCATAGATCTACATGAAAAATTCAAAACAAATATTCTATATAAAAATGAAAAAATCAAGTGTTATACCTCACAAAGGAATAAAATTTGAGAGCAGTTAAGAAGAAAAGGCTCTTCAAGTTTACAGTAAACCACCAAGTTGCAAAGGAGTAGAGGAGATACACAGGAAGCAAATGAAAAGGAAAGAACTTTGTGCATGTCTGTAATTTTAATGAGCGTGTCACTTGACATTGTTCAAACTTAATGTAAAAATACACAATGTCGACCACCACTCCAACACGAGTCAAAGTTTGACTCCAACATATGGTATTTTCCAATTTATACTCCGTGGAGTTTGCCAAGAAGGAACCACCATTAGCCCATAGCCAACGATGAGGATCTCAAAGTTAGACATACTAGAGTCATGGGAATTTGAAAAGGCCAACAAGGAAATAAAGTCTATCAATTTATCATTATTTAGATCCCTTCAAAATCAAACATCCTGAACAAACCTGTCTCCAAATGCTCAAAACACACAGATAACCTCACAAAAGAAGAGGAAGCAATTACGACAAGAGTAAGAAAAAACAACATCAAAGTAGAGAAACTAATCTACTTATCAACATAAAACCGACCTTTTCACCCTTCCCTGTCACCACCATACCACAGTAAACTGTCCCCTCCACTTCCAATACCCCTCTCCAAACCCTTACCATCCTAATCCCAGCATAGACACCTAAAAATGGGTAATTAACCCCTATACCACTTCCTTAAGATTACCTTTTGCCACAACCTAATACTAAACTCCCCACCTTCTGCAAGTCACCTAAGCTATTTCCCTAAGAGAGCCAAATTAAATAAGCAAATATGTTTAATGCCAAATCCCCTTTCTTATTTCGATTTGCTAACTTTACTCCAAGCCACCATGTGAAAACCCTTATGAGTCTTTTCTTTCCACTCAGATAAGAAATATAGAGAGAATATGTCGAAAGATTTAATAGAATCGAAGAAATCAAAGAAAAATTATCACCCATCGACAAATATCTACCATTTCAGCAAGACAATCTTCTCCCAACTCTATCAATCAGTGGACCCCAATCTCTAACTTAGATCCTGCCCCCGTCATTGGTAAACCCAAATACTTGAAGGGAAAAGCTTCAGTACAACATCTTATGAACTCTTCTTCCTCTTTGATCGGTTCCTCGTCACAACATACACCTATAGCTGTGGATTTATGGTTCACCCTCAACCCTCTAATCATCCAAAAAAGCCCCAACAGACATGAAAGATTTATCATACTAAATGAGAGGATCCATAAAAGACAATTGTATTATCAGCATATTAAAGGTAGGGAATGGTCCTAACATCCCTGCTAGGTTGGAATCTGCAGATCTTCCTTGTTGTTTCAATCTTTAAGCACATTTTGCTGAACACTTTGCCACCAAAGAAACAATAAACCAAGGTAACCTTTTGGCATCCATAAACCAACACAGAAAGCTTGGCAAAGCTTACACAGTAGCCCACTCAAACACACCACTTAGCTCCAAAGCTCATGCAATTCATCACCTCCTTTAAACAGCTCCAATGAACACTACTATAGAAAATGACTTGAATATGCTCTGAAAGAAATAAAAAATATACATATATGTTTCAGTTTAAAAGCCCTGTTCTCAGTCGCAGGTCTTCACCCGCACCTCCTGCTTGCGGAACAAAGGCCCCGCGCCTGCTCCGATCTGCGCAGGGAACCGCACGTGCCTCTTCTCCAGCCGCCGCGCCTGCTCCGATCTGCGCAGGGAACCGCACGCACCTCTTCTCCAACCACCGTGCCTGCTCCGATGCGTCGCTAGGAACCACGCTCCTCCTCCCTTGTGGCTGCGCCTGCTCTGATGCGTCGTAGGGAACCGCGCGCCTGCTCCGAGCCGCACACCTCTTCTCCTGCCATCGCGTTTGCTCGCGGGATGCTTGGACGCAGGGAGCCGTCGAACTCTCCTTTTGCTCGTGCCTGCTCCTCGTCCAACGTGTCCGCTCCGCGCGTAGATGCATCCGCGCATCCACACCTGTTCTTCCTCCTCCACTGCTATATAAGGAGGAGGCAGGGTCAGTGTTTCAGTGTGCAGCATAACAGAGAAAATAGTGATTTCTTCTATTCTCTGTTTTTGAGTTTCATATCATCTGGTTCCAGTAAAGTTTCTGTGAGTACGAGTTGTACAAGAGTTGTACTCTTGGTCTGAGTTGTATTCTTCTGAAGAATAGTGAAACTTATCTGTCCTGTGAACGTTGCCCTTACTTGGGTGAACCATGTAAATTTACGTATTTGTTTTATTACTATTCTTCTTCATTTCATTTTATTTTCTTGTTTAACTAATCCTTAAACTTAACAAGTGGTATCAGAGCCAGGTTGAGTTTTTTGTTTTAGTTAACAGAAAATACCATGTCTTCACATACTGTTCAGGTGGAGAAATTTACCGAGAAGAACAGCTTCAGCTTATGGCAAATCAAAATGAGGGCGCTCCTTAAACAACAGGGAATCTGGACTCAGTTACTTAAGGAAAAACCAGTTTGGGTCAATAATGCCAAGTTGACAGCGTAAGAAGAAAAGACGCGTTCAACAATATTACTTTGTCTTTCAGATGAGGTAATAATCGAGGTTGCAGATGAGGAAACTGCTGCTGGATTATGGTTAAAGTTGGAAAGTCTATACATGACTAAATCTTTAACCAATAAGCTGCTTCTCCAGCAACGTTTATTCTCCCTCAAGATGAAGGAAGGTACACCTCTCAAAGAGCATCTTGATAATCTTAATACTATTCTTATGGAGCTAAGAAGTATTGAGGTAAAGATTGATGATGAAAACGCCGCTCTGTTATTGTTAGTATCATTACCTCAATCTTTTAAAAAATTTGTCCAATCCTTTGTGATTGGAAAAGATTCAATTTCTTTAGAGGAAGT
Organism: Posidonia australis; assembly: GCA_024699735.1. Lineage (NCBI taxonomy): Eukaryota > Viridiplantae > Streptophyta > Magnoliopsida > Alismatales > Posidoniaceae > Posidonia > Posidonia australis. The sequence goes on from JAMKQA010062444.1 coordinate 21,589, forward strand.
GAGAGTCAGTCTCCACACAAGAGAATTGCGGCATCTAGCTTCAACTTCAGGTGGAGAAATGACGGGTTTTTCTACCACGTTTGACAAAAATCGTAGTCGGTCAAATTCAAGAAGTTTTGACAAGAAAGGAAAGAAGAAAGGCAAATCTCAAGGTAAAGTAAATCCTAGAGATATCTGTAATTACTGTAAGGAACCGGGGCATTGGAAGAATAATTGCCCTAAAAAGAAGTCAAAAATGTCTTCTGCCTCTACAGCACAGGAAGAGATTGCCTCTGAAGTCGATGTTGCCTTTACTGTTTTTGATTCTTCTCTTTCTTCTGATCAGTAGATTCTTGATTCGGGGACATCACACTATATGACCCCAAATCGAGAATGATTTTCATCTTATAAATTTGTTAATAGAGGTATTGTTACTGTAGCCAATGATGCACAATGTAAAGTCATTGGTATTGGATCCGTGAGGATTCAAATGTATGACGGGATGGTGAGAACTATCTCTGAAGTACGTCATGTTCCGGATCATGGTAAGAATCTTATCTCCTAAATTACTCTCGATGATAAGGGTTTCTGTAACAAATGAGGATGTGGAGTTCTTCAGGTAAGCAAAGGATCACTTATAGTGATGAAAGGACTCAAGCAAGGACCGCGGTATATCCTTGAGGGCTCAACAGAAATTCAAACTGCTGCTATAGTATCCTCAACTGAGCCACTCCACAAATCAAAGATATGGCATATGCGTCTTACTCACTTAAGTGAGAAAGGGATGCAAACTCTGCAACGCCAAGGTCTCTTAGAAGGACTCAAGAATATCAATCTTGACTTTTGTGAGCACTGTGTCTTTGATAAGCAGAAAAGAGTCAAGTTTGGTCCAGCTGAAAGAAATACGAAGGGCAAACTTGACTATATTCATGTCGACTGTTGGGGACCAACAAGAACACCTTCTTTAGGAAATTCTAGATTCTTCTTATCCATTATTGATGACTTCTCAAGAATGACTTGGGTGTTTCTAATGAAACACAAAGGAGATGCCTTTGTCAATTTCAA